>JAQFYE010004019.1:0-14109 GCA_034694305.1 Protaphorura glebata
TGGTTTTTCCTACTACTAGATGGTACCTACGTTGTACGTCTCTAGGCCAAATGGGAAGCAACCCAAAAATACGCGATAATGTTTGATTCAGCCTCAGCGGCTATGTCTATTATTTTTATTCTTTAATAAGAAACAATTATTCTACTTTTAGTCGGAAATGCAGCTAAAAAGTAACAAAGAAACCTTAATGGATTCTTCGTACTGTTTCGATGTCAATCTAGTCGCAGTTAATAAATTATTAGTTACTCATTAGATTTTGACAAAAATAGGACAGAAAATGAACTCAACGAGAGGATTATAACGTTGTCATTTTCGAATCGATTCGTTTCGATTCGTTACCCACGCACGCATTGCGTTAAATCCAACACAAGACTGTTCCTACAAAAACCGCCTACAACTCCAACCTACCTATGATGTTCCAAATAGAATCTGCAAAAAACTGACAAGGCCATTAAACATCTTCGTCATCGTCCTAGTCTTTTTGGAATTTCCTTTCTTTTCATACAGTTCTTGGTATTCCACAATTCCCACGTGCGTCGGAACATTTATTCCATGCTCCACATTTCTATTTTCCAAGGTTTCCTCCATGAAATCAACTCACAGCTAGACAGAGGACTCTAGAGTAGAGCATCGTATTTCTGGATAATTTCAGTACGGTATAATGTAACAAATAAACCGTAATGACAACAGCACTCAAAAAGAAGCACAGATCTAACACGTGTAATAAATGCTCTCTAAATCAGATAAATGATGACAAAATTGTCTAAAGATGAAGGAGAAGGTGAAGGAATCAAGTGTCAACCAAAAATCTAGCCAGGGTAAGCTATATAGGAGGGACCATTAAAAATGAAACTATAGAGAGAAATATCATGACGACTATGACGAATACGTATTGTATACATGTATACAATTTTTAATAACTTACTATCACAACCAGCAAGAGGTCAACTGCGCATATGTTTCGGAGGGTCGTCGAGGAGTTGCTTACCACTGTAACTTGACCCCTGGGTTCTAGAAAAGTAACTTAAATTTTTGGTTAGGTATAGGTCATAACTAAAAATGAAGACTAAAAGTAAGAAACTATTCGAGTTGAGTTATTGATTGACTTCGTTATAGTCATGCGTCATAAGCAATACAAATTAGGCAGGCCGAATTAATGTAGAAAGGTCATACCATGAAGGGAGAGAAAACAAACAGCCATACTGTTTTTTAATGCAAACGATCATACAGATAGAAAATGAGAGTTGTCCCTTTTCATAGATTTTTAGCCAAATTACACATACATGTAGAGGATTTGACCGAACGCCTGATTTTACATTTTGCCCGCAATGTGTATAAAGCTGGAAATAACATGAAGAAAGGAGTTTATGTTTGCACTATCTTTTAGCAGTAGAAGTTTGTGATGCAGTAAAATGAGACTAGTTGTGATAACCATATTGGACCTGGTGGATGTTTGGCTGACTAAAAAACGACTAAATTAATCACAAATGTGGAGAGTTGTGTATATAGGTATAATAGTTTTTGCTATATTGAGTTTATCCTTGAGCACTAGACATGGAGTCCTTTCCATGTTTTGCGTCGCAATTTAGTGGTTTATTTATTTAGCAAGTGCTGTGGGATTGAGATTGCAACATCATGCATGCCAAGTTCGTATGAACATTTTCTAACTTCCTTTACACTTTATAACATACACGGTTGTGATTGTGGGTTGAGGTAGGTTCTTGATGATGTCCTATATTGCATTAATGTACGTGGACTTGTTTTCTCTACGAGCCTTGCAAATATAAGTGCAAAAAATAGTAGGATTGTACTGATAAAAAATCCTGATTCCGACTGAACATCTTCTCACGTAAACTCAGGCGTTTGTTTACCTCATGTTTAGAAAAACAACTTATTAAATTGTCACGCTTATAAAAATCCGTCCTGATAAAAGGACAGTCAACCGAAAGCATTCCCTTGCACAAAACATTATTTTTCAAAAGCAGCTACCATATATCGAATACCTGCTACACCGAATCTTCCACTCCGTTGCATGAGATTGTAGGCATAAGAGATCAAATCGGCGAGGAAAGCAGCTCAGGTTTTGGAATAAACAGATTGAATTTATGGTTTTCGCTCTTCGGGTATTTGCACTTATTTTTATCCCCAGGGTTTCAAGAAATAAAATACGAATCCACAATTTCGTGGAGTTTCGCCTGATTTGCTTAATGAACTTGACATGTACTCCAACTAGTATACACCAGCATGTATTTTTCAACATTTGATTTTGAGAAGAAAAATTATTATTTATTGCTCTTATTCCCTTGTTTTTTTGCCTCATTCTTTCCGCTTATTAACACAAATGAATGGATTCTTAAGACGCCAGCATTGTTTTATTATTGCCGCAGTGCATAATGCATTTGCAGAACCGGTATGAATGCAAAAGAACTGCAATTTGAGCTGTCTGTTTATGCGTTTGGAATGCTCATCCTGGTATATCTAATTAAATTTGAAAATTCAAAACCCAGTACAACTACGTATGTGAAATCCGCTTAAAAGTGCCATAAACTTTGAACGTTCAAAAGTGACTACACGTATCACATTGTAATGTATACTGTGGAAGAATTGTACGTAGTCATGCAATAACAGTGTGCAGCAAAAACCAGTTCAACAACAAAATTGTTGTGGTAGGCCAGGATATTTATGATTATATATGCTCGCAGAATCACTGAGTGTGACTGTTGATGCATACCTCGTACCCTGACCTGCGAGAATATGGTGATAATGATAAGAACTGTACGTAAATTCCTACTTTGAAAGTCGAATGTGATTTAGCAACGTAAGATGTATAGTGGGAAAGGGCATGGTCGGTCAGGTTTGAGATCTGGAATCACCTTACGGGAAAAATACATGTTCAACTTATTCTCTAACTTTTCTGTAGTTTGACCTCTGTTAGTTCTGGGGGTAGTGTCCTCCGAATGTGCGTCCAGTGAGTTTCCAACAATTTTCAGCTCATTTCTCCGTTTCAGTGACTTTCTATTAAATTTTATTAAACCAAACTTTTGAAAGTTTTCAGCCATCTGCGAATATCAATTTTATTTCCTCCGGAATTTTTTTAACCTGCAGATTTGAGTGAGTCTTTTTTTATCATCTTATCTTTGAACAATATTTTTGTTTAGGACTCGCGTATGGGCTCGATTGACATTGACTTTGTGTCATCCCTGTACAACAATAATGGGTCCCCAACCCCAATGATCAATGACTTCTTCAGTGCGAAATTACAAGAATTGGACTTGGGTCGTCGTCACTCCGAGTTTGGGTCATTGGACCAACTCTACTACCAACAATATTATTCTTCGTCACCTGGCTTGAGCTCAAATTCAAGTCAATCTTCTCGTCGTCAGTCATTTTCATCTACGACCTCGAATTCTTGTTGTAATCAGAGCACCAGTAACAGTATCGTGATCAGTTGTTGTGTCCCGACGTTTAAAAACAGCCAAGGTCAATCCCCACGCTCACCGTACCAGAACTCTCCAGGAAGTAAAAAATTCTGCGCATCGTTACTAAGAGCGAGGCTTCTAAACATGTCAGAGGTTAGTAACAACTTTCTCTGTTGTTCTTTTTCCTACGCATTAGAATAGTATTCTTCATTTCAATACTATTTTAAACGATTTGAACAAATAGAAATTAAGAAAGAAGACGCGGAGTGCTAATCAGGTAATCCTCCGGGAAATTAATATATAATATTAACCTTCTGTGGTTGGTAAAATCAAAATAACCTGACAACTTTCGTTTGCAAGGTAAAGCTCACACTGTACAAACAATCAAAATTTTATTAAGTGGAGGTTTTATTTCATAGAAGTCTTTCGATGTATAATTGTTTGATGAATTTTTATTAACGCTGATTTTGTTGAATTTAAGTAATTAAATTTTGAACAAAATTCGAAACCGAGTTTGTTATTTCAATACTGATGACACTACACTTATGGAGACATTTATCTCTCCTAGTTATGACGTCAGCGGGTTAATGATGCAATGACTAAGGTTTACTCGTAAGGCCAAAGCCTTTCGGGTCACTACAAGAACCGAACCACTTTCTGTTGGACTCAAAATTTTTAAAATCCTCCTTCACTTTTATTGTTTGGAGCTTATCTAGTAGAGAAGTTGTCAGTTTGGAAGGTCGCTGGTGTTAATACTCCAAATCGGAAGTCTAATAAAGGATCTATCTAAATATGCGAAGATATCCTGAAAGGGTCATTAAAGTAGCCCTCTAGAAGGGTGGGTTGATCGCCGTACAGTTCGGTCAATAAATCGGATTTTTGGAAACAGTACAACGAAATCACTTCCGATGTTTATAAATTAGATTTGATGGACAACTAACTGCATAATTTAAGTCAAAGGTCCGGATCACAGGTATGATCGATATGTTGAATTTTTTATTCAATGTTTAGAACTCGTAATGCTTCTATCTACATAAGTCCTACCAGACAAATTCTACTGTTTCAACCCGAAGCCAATAAATGACGAAACGATCATTTTCGTGACCAGGGAATTTGAAAATATTACTGTCCAATGCTTTAGCTCGATCCACACATTTTACATGTAAATTGGTTTCCTTGTCAGGCTGACTGTTTTTTATCTGTCGTTTCTTCCAGCTTTCCGTGGATTATATAAATGAAATCTGTTGGGCGGGGTGGCTAGTTTTTCTTTTATATTTTTCAATGGGTTTGAACCTGTTTGAACCGTCTTTTGTTTAAACTAGGATTAAAACAAATAAAACCTAAATAAAATAGGTCAAACCGAAATAAGAACTACTACAATAGTTTATCATGGTTAAAACCAGTTTTGTCGTCGCTTAAATCAGGTTTTTGGTTTAAACCAGGTTTTTATTGACTTTGAACCGTTCTTTTTTGTTCAAACCAAGTTTAAGAAAACCCAACTTAAACAAAAATAAACTATTGGTTTACCATGGTTTAAACGAATGGCTTTTTTTCAAAAGACAATATAGTCTAAACCGTATCCAATTCATACTATTGCTGGGTAATCGCTAACGTATCGTCCACAGTTTTGTCCAGCCAAAATTAAATGCAATACTCAGTTTATTCGTTAAATGAATGTTTAGTTTTTGAAGTTAGTCGTACTCGTATTCTTACTAATGAGATGAAGAGTCGAAAGTTTAAAGGTTGAATAATGTGAGGTGGCAACACCACAGCCCAGCGATAAAGATGGAAAGCGTCAGCGTTGCTTAGAAATGGAAACCTTGAAGGAAATCCGAACTCCATGGGGAAAATATGTCATCCAGGATTTCCAGGACTTGTAACATACAATTCATAAAAGTCAAAGAATACTTTATATGAACAAAAAGGTTGAGTTGCCTGGAGAAGAAAAATTACATGTTTCGTACGACGAATGCATGTGCGACGTAGCTTTTGCAAATGTGAGTGGGTTGGCTGGGACTACCTCAATACGGATCGATGAACTCGAAAACCAGACGAACGAACGAGGTTCAGAATTAAATTCCACTTGGAAGAATTTATATTTGAATTAACTCAATCATTTATTGACTTTAACGTAACTTGGGCATTTGTACAAGCGTAGTATTCATTTGAAGAGGTTTCGTAACAAACATAATGTTAAGAATAATAAAACAATTCGATACTAATTATTTTTGACAGGATTTATTTTCAGAATAATTCTTCGGAAATTGCAGTCGCAGATATAACTTGTAGTCATTTCTTAATTAGAGGAGAATATGAGGGCGTAGCCAATTATGTAAAAGAAAATAGGTTCGTTTCGTATTAACGTGTTCTGAAGTTCTCCCACTTAATCTTAAAAAACAAAAATAGGTTAATGAATATGGTAACATTTTTCTGAATGAGCTCGTTTATAATTAGGGATGGACAGAAAAACAGCAAAAGTGGGACTGTCACTGACTAGAGCAAGTAATCCCAAAGTATTTAAAAATTTAACATCAGAAAAGTTACTGTTCTGATTGAATAATGCAATTTCTTACTCCGGGCTTTTTATGTTGGATACTTGCCTTTGCTAATGCAAAATTTTTCATTATTATTACGAAGTACATGATATTATAAAATTCCCTCGCAAAGTTATGTTCTCCTGTTTATAAACTACCCTGAACATTATTAGAAATTAATCAATTAAGATTCATTAACCAATCGTAAACGATATGGGTTGAAATTTGGCCGATAGCACAGAACTAGAACTCACCAAATTATGGTAACGGATGATAAATTAAACAAAGGAAGCTTAAAAATGTCCAGCATCTGATCACCTGTTTGTGAGTCTCGTGTGTCCTATTGTATTGTTTTGTGACGGAACATCTGGAGCTAATTAATAATCAGAATGCACTTGCAGGTTCACAAGTATATGTAATTCGTGTGTGGAAATTGTTGCAACAAAAAACAAATATATTTTATACGTACATTTCGTTAGTTGATAAAACTATTACTATGGATAAGGTTTAGATATTAAAATTGACTAAATCCAAGCTCTCCTCGCCTTCTATGTTTTTTGTAAAATATTAGTAATCAAATTGAATTGCTAACGAATCTCTAAATTAATGTATTTTCAGTATCTATCACTGTTTCATATACAACATATATTATTTCAGAGTGAGGATGAAAAACCGAGACCAAGAAAGTCACCAGGCAGTCCCAGCGACAACCTAGACCATGACCATGACGTGGAACCAGACAGAGAGCATTTAAGTCGCAGACGAAGACAAAGTTCAATTTCTATTTCAGCCGACGAGTGTTGTGATGGAAAACACCCAGATCTTGGCTACCCATGTGTGGGACCATTTGGTAATATTAAAACATTCAACTATCCATAATTCAGTCCAACCTAAGACCACTTACCTTGTTGGACCACTTGGCTTTGATCCTTGTTCTTGTATCGCTCACTATTTAATATTTTACATTCTTTTGTTGTCCACATAAACAGAAAAGAAACGGAGGATTGCCCGTGAGCAACGTTTATCCGAAAGTGCGGACTGTGACCCAGACAGTTCAACAGAATCCGCCTTAGATCGTCCATCAGATAGTGCGGAAGCTGAAGCGACCGCGACCTCACCAAAACAAGTGACTGAAGGACGACCCAAATCCGTCCAACAACAACCAATCAATTTGTGTATGCAAGATGAAGAGATTGCATTGAGTTTGGCAATGGTAGAAGTTGAGCGTTTGAACTTGAATGGGGATACCGGAGCCCAGTTGGTCATTAACGAAGAGGCTGAAGAGTCGAATGATGACCAAGATGATGGATCTGTAGAATCCTGGACTTCACGTGATCGATCGGCATATCCCGGAGGAGAATCGACCTCCATGAGTCGAAGTCTCCCAAATCCATCCGGATCAGCTCTTTCAGGATATTCACGACTCAAAGGCGGAACATCCGCTTCAACCTCAAATCGAGATGGACAATATATAATTTCAGAGGACTCTGAACCACGAGCCGGAACTTCAGCATCATTCTATAGCACACAATCAGAAACCGGCCCGTCCAGGAATTTACATCTGGATCCATCGAGGTTATACCAGAGCAGCGATAATGATGCGTCTTTTACGACTCGTCGAAGTCCAGCCCATTCAGGCTCCTCATGCTCGAATCATTATCAAAGTGCAGACTCAGGAACGGAGGTGGCCTCGGTAACGGTACCGTTACCTTACTCTTCTCGTCGTAGAATTTCTCCCAGCGGAGGTTTCCCAGATAGTCAGGCAGGGGTACCTCGCCATTCACATCTTCAGCCTTTGCCAACACATATCTCAAGGACAATGTCAAGATTCACTATTGGATTGGATGATTCACATTCTCAAGCGCACATTCAGGGTATGTCTAGGGCACATGCGAGGGATAATGCGATGTCAGAATTACTTCAAGAATGTCAGACAACGGAGATTGAAGAGCCGTTACCGTTAAGCCGGATGAATCAGCGGGACAGAATGAGGGCCACTCAGCTCTGTGAATTTGAACATCGTCCACCAGAAGAATTTCGTCCTATGCCGAGGGCACCTCGAAGACAAGAAGTTCAAGCTGTGTTGACTCTCCGAACTAACCCGGGTCAACAGAATTTATCTCTACCGAGTCAAAGTCACGAAGAAGTGCCGATGGTCCCGACTACCGTTAGCCCTAAAAAGGGAACAGGAAAGGGTGGTGCTGGTAAAAAACAATCCCCGAAGAAAGTCCTTCAATGTCCAGATTGTCCCAAAGTCTTCAGTCAACTTCGTAATTTTCGGTATCATCGATCCAGACATGAGGGTACGAACCTGTTCCAATGCACTTGTCCAGTATGTGGCAAAAAATTCAACGATAAGGGATATTTGAGCAGTCATCTCAAAATCCATACCAATGCGAAGGAATACCACTGTGAGTGGTGTGAAAAAAGTTTTAATCAACGTGTGGCTTATAATATGCATGTGAGGTGAGTTCATCTAGCTGATTTTACTCTCTACCTCCCGAAATTGTTACAGTTTTATAATTTTGAAATGCTTTCATTTTTTTAGAATTCATACCGGAGTAAAGCCTCATGCTTGCCACTATTGTGATAAGGCTTTTAGTAGAAAAATGCTGCTGAGACAACACACACGAACTCATACGGGAGAAAGACCGTACACGTGCAGTATATGTGGCAAAGCTTTTGCAGATCGTAGCAACATGCTTTTACATCAGGTAAAAATAACTAAATAACCATATTTAGGTTTATATTCAGTCCAAATATTAAACAACATGTTTTGTCTACTTCGTATCCGAATTGGAACAGCTTTTTTGGCATACCGTTATTTGCCCGTACATAATTATATATGTCTTATAGTTACAGTATTTTTTTATACGAGAACTAGAACTCAATTTGTGCCGGGAAAGGACAAGCCTCCCACTCAAAAAAGGGGGCCCTTATCTTGTAGTAATCCCGAGGGATCGCACTCCTAACAAGCGAGACCGCGAGATTAGAATAAAGGTCACGTTGCACTTTTAAGTGTACGACCATACGACAATGGAGCAAGGTAGAGTAGTAGTAAAAAGGTTGTGGTTGTATTGTCCAAATACATTAGGCGAACGCCCATCGGAATTAACGACACTCATTGATAAATCAATGTCACTCCGTAAATACTTACGTTGTGCGAGCTGTGGAGCTAATGACTCAAGTAAATACCGTAAAACTTCTAGTAAAACCATGGGGCAGTAAAGATTGGTCTGCAATTCAGTCACTTTCTCCACTTTCTCCACAAAGGTGCATGGAGAAAATAGGGAAAGTACAGACCCGTATTAGAAATCGGAGTTCATTAGTCCAATCCAATCGATAGAGATTTATAATAGTCTGGGATGGAGTCGGGTGTGCAAACTCTTGCTCGTTTAATGTATGCATTTTACAAGATAACTGAAATTAATCGTTTAACTTAGATCAGCCCCACAATTAATTCGTTGAGTATGTGGTATATATCGTAGATTATTATTCAAACTGTAATACTGAACTGCATCTCATATCTCACTTATATATCTCGAAGGTTAGGACTACGTTTCAATTATACATACTTATCACAATTACATTTAAATTTGTACAGGATTATAGTTTTCCGACACGCCTGACCATTACAATTAATGTTATTTATGTTAAGGTTACATTTTCATTAAGAACATTAAGTAAAGTGACCAACAAAGTATACTCGTAATAATGTGTCATTCCCAATTTGCTTTGACAGAAACTTCACTCTGGAAATCGCCCATATGCTTGTACCCAGTGCGACAAAACATTTTCAAAGAATCATCATTTGAAAACACATTTGAATCATCATCTCGGAATTAAGCCATATTCTTGTGAAAAATGCGGTCACAGTTTCAGTCAATCATCAAACATGAAGACACACATGAAGAAATGCAAGTTGGTTAAACCTCCGACAGTCCGTGCTGTTAAAACTCCTGTCCCTGGGAAAGCGATCTCGAATACCCCGGTCGATACCAATAAGAAAAAGAGAGGAAGAAAGCCAAAAAATTCACAGCCTTCTCGAACATCGCATGAAGCAATAGATGTTGAAGAAAATGAGCCAATTCCGACAGAACTTGCACCCTCAACTTTAACCGATGCTGACGATACCTTGGCAGAGAATGTGATTCAAACTCGGGATCGCGCTATGTCAATGGACTCTACATTGAGACCAACCGTTATCCAAGTTACGAAGACACGGTACAAGCTTCGAAACCCTCAGGAATGGACAGAAAATGTATCCGGGTCCACACCTTCCCTGTCGACAACGGAAACATCTCGTACACAGTCCGCACCAATTTCGACTCCGACTGTAAACACTTCTTCAGCGCAAGGTTCAAGACGAACTCCTCGGGTCAATAGAAGTCTACAAAACCTTCATCAGTCCGAACCCGAGGAATATTTTTCGTCACCAACAACGTCAATACCAATCGATCCCAATAGTCCAAATCCTCGTCCACCATTCATGCTCTCAGCAAGAAGATTTTCTGATTATTCGGCTCATGCTGCGACAATTCGTAGCCGCCATGACTTTCGTTCGGTCGATCATTCTGGCAGGCCCCAAATGCAAATGCCAGCGCCTGGTCACTTCGTAGGTGAAATGCGGGCCCCTTATCACCCAATGGCATCTATACCAAACCGTCATCCGATGACCCCTCAACAAAGTCATCACCAAATGACCTCTCAACCTACCCATCATCAGCACAACTTTGCAATCAGACCTATGTATCAGCATAATCCCAGAGTTGTTCAACCGACTTTTCAAGTTCCTCAACCTTCACAAATTGAACCAATAGGTGGTCAACATAATATGCTCCCTCCGCAGATCAGTCGAGCCCAGTATCGTGAAGAATACATGGCTCGTATGGACCAATATCAAGCTTTGGACTTCTACCAACAGATGGGTCGACAAGGAGCAACCGCGGAGTATTGTCATATTGAGCAACGTCCGAGAAGTCAAAGTTTTGTACATCTAACCAGACCTGGCGTCGGTTCAGAAGGTCAGTGTCAGCAACAGTCGAGTCTCCCAACATTCGTCGAACGCCCGCGAAATCGGAGCCCTGCCCAAGCTGCTAGGGTAAGTCAACAAGGTCAGGGTCACCATCAACATCAACTTGGCATGCAACATCTTGCACCTGACTCTAATGCCCCTCATCGGATGAGAAGTTATAGCGAAACTTTTGTACATCCACGACATCAATCGAGACAACACAGACAAGGACAAAATGAGACGAGACTGCGTATGTCGGACCCTGTGACTTCCATATCAGAGGTTTCTAGAACTAGTGGTCGCATTAGATCAAGGTCAAGGTCACGGACTCCAGAGGATGGTAGACGTGTCCAGGTCAAAGAAGAAGTATACATGGAATTGTTAGCTGCCGAGCAAGCGCAAGCCGAAGAAGACGGCTTTGCTCGTGCACAAGAGTTCACGGTTGCTAATGTAAGTCCCAATCCCATCAGGGAATTTGAGCAAGAAATCAAAATAATGGAAGCTTATAAATTATCACCACAAGCCCATGTCTCAGACTTGGAATTGGAAGCGGGAATATAAGGTCAAGGTCTGACCTTTCTTCTGTCTGATGGGAAGGATTTTTGAATCTATAACGTAAACGCTAGTTAACGCTCTTCAAGTGCCAAATACAGAATACATATATTAATTCTTAACGGTGATGTACGAGGCTTTAATTTTAGTAAGTTAATCAGTTTATGTTGATAAAACCAACAGTGTTTGCTGTAAAAAAAAAAAGTAGTTGTTGAAGAGCGAAATGTATGTTAGATGTTCCGTGATACGAATTTTAGTTTAAAAATTCTTGAGAAGATTTTTGAAAGCGATGTAGATTTTTGGAGGAAATTCTCAGGTGCACGCATGCAAATTACTTGGTGCTAATTAGTTTCGGAAGTATTTACGGGGTTACGAATTTCGAGTGCGAAGCTTGAGTCCTATACGTTAGACTTTTCAGACTGCATTAAAAGAGTGAAATAATAGTAAATTGAAATCTGTCCATACGGCCACCTGTGCAGGCGACCACCTGGCTGAGGAGTCTGGGTCTTATGACGCCCAATCCGCTATATAAACTATATGTCAACCTCCTCCTGCCCGACCAAATTTTTGTCACCCGACGCATCTGGTCGTGTTAGACAGGTTTCGTGGAATATTATAACTATTTTAAAGCGCTCCTAAGTAGACAGTTATGAAATCATATGTTGAGGATTTTAATTGTTGATTGTACTTTGTTTTTGTCATTGTGTCTTTAAAATGTTTGCTGATTTAAATCAAGTGTAATATAGTGATATGAATGTGCATGTTTTTTCCATAAGACTGAATACACAAGACTTTTTTTAATTTATTAATTATAATATGTACAAACCTCAGAAGTTCAGAAACCCATACCAATAATGGTAAGGTACAGTCATACAAACAATTTAACGTGCACACTTGCGTTACTAAATGAGAATTCATTGAAATTCTGAGCTAATAAATTATGTAATGGCATTATTTGTATGGTTGTGAATGAAAAGAAATGTTCTACTCTCGGCTGTTTTAAGTGTGCTACTCGATGGTGGCGTTCATGACGCCATCCTAAGGTAAAGTGAAAGATCTCGAAGTCCATTGTGTAGCGCACTTGAAAAAATCCAAGTGTATCATTCTGTTAATGTGTGAATGATTGAATACCTTTTCATTTTGGGTTTTGAAATGTATTTTTCACGATATGAAATACCTCGAATGAATATGGAACGTTGAACTATTTTGAAAATGAACGAGCTTCTGAAAGGAAGGACCAGACATTTGGTGCTGTAAAGAAAAACGCTTTTAAAAATTGCATTTGGCCAAGAAAACACATACTCCACGCTCAAGTTTCGCAAGCACTGAAATTGTACTGATCTTCGCTCCTAAGTACGTACTGCGACATTTAGTGTAAGTTCTAATTAAGAATGAAAATATTATGTATAAATTATTGTAATACTATATTTACGAGTCAAATTATTTTAATGTTCAAGGCATTTTATATATAAATTAATCGTGATTACTATACTACAATATTATAATTACAAACACACGATCAGGAGTATCCTTGAAACGCATTTCTTATAATACTATTTTTAATATATCAGATGGTAGAATTTTATTATTTTGCAAAAAATTCTTCTGGGGTGCTGAAAGATTAATTCTTTCACTATATTGGAATTGTAATGAAGCCGTCCGCAATTCGTCCCTCATTGTTATAAATATTTTTAAAACTTGTGGAACACATCAGCGGAAGACTAACGAAAATGTCAAGAAAGTTAATAACAGTTGTGGAAATGTTTGTGAGTATAAAGTCATGATTATAATCACCGCATCATCCTAGCTTAAAATGCGTTCAAAATTTCATGATATACCATTATTTCCTTGTATCACGTAAACGTAATGTGGATAGATACTATATAGAATGATACAATGTGGATTGCACCAAGAAAAACGTTATGAAATAAATTATATCTACATCTTCTTGTATTATTATTCAATTATGTTGTGGGGATTATTTTCTCAAAAGGAAACTCGAATTTCACAGCATCGACTCGATTATCGAATTTAGATTGTGAAAAAATTGTTAACTAGTTCCAATTTTAGTGGAATCTGGTTTTTGTGGCCCATCTTCACTCTCAGATTATTATTTAGTTTCTTTCCTTAACAATTTAAAAGAAAACCCTACTAAAGTAGTTTCAGCGAAATAACTTGCGATAATATGGAAACATGATTTATACAGGGTAGAACAAAACCCTTGATTCCTCCCAAACATAATTCGGCCTGGGATCTTGTACAGGGTGTTTCCGAAAAAGCGCATAGTTGTTTGATAATATTTTGGAGTGGTAACGAAAATTTACATTACAGGCAATGAGATTAAGCCGTCCAACAACGAAAAAAACACAAACAACTATGCGCCTTTTCGGAAACACCCTGCATAACAAGCCATTCCAGAAATCCCATGCTGGTATACAGCGCCGGCGACCTTTTTAGTGAGAATTGGCATGGAAAGACACTGGAAAGCGATAATGCTAGTGAATTTTAGACAAAATAAAATAGTTGTAAACTAAGAAGAAGTCGTACAAAAAAATGTTTCGAGCATTGTCCGTTAGGTTGGCCAGGGATT
>JAQFYE010004020.1:0-14108 GCA_034694305.1 Protaphorura glebata
ATTATTTAGACGTTTAATTCAAACCAGAGAACTGCAAGAGATATTCGTCAATACAGAGCCTAATTCATAGATAAATACCCTATAAAATAAAAAATATAAACCTTAGAAACTAATTAACCTAAGCAATTATTGTTTTATTCTAATACAAATTTTGGATTACATTGTATCAAATTGTTTTTTAAATTGTACTCCTCAAAGTAGGTATTATAGAAAAGGAAATCAAAACTTTAATATGTTACTGTTCTTTTTGAAATTTTGAACTAGGTGGAGTTATCCTAAGTTAACAACAAAGACAAGAGAATTTGAATTTTAGATTATTCATTCATTATTCAGTGTTTTTTTATACAAGTATAAATTGTACTACCGGAAGGGAAGTGTGTTTTTAAAGAAACTACTAAGATGGCATCAAGACGAATGCGAATCAAGGCGATGGCCAACATTCCAAGTATAAACCGTGGACGGTCTGCGGTTGGAGGAGGTGACACTGAAAAATCAATTGTTCCGAGAAGTCCTGGTAGCCCCTACATGTTTGACGGTCCTCATTCCCCATCTCCATGGTCTCCTTCTCCTGCCATTTTGGGCATCCCGTCCAATGAAGAATTGATGCCAAAGAGCCCTAGAAGTGACTCAAGAGTTTTGAAGAATGACGGTCGTCTATCCCCAGTCAAACCAATAAGCTTAAGTCCTGGGAGACGAAGAATGCCAAGCGAAAGCGGATATGAACTTCATGAGATAAATTTTGCGGCACTTTCACCACCGAAGCCAGTCAGGAGATTATCCGGGCAAAGGCCAGAACCATCGACGTCACCGGTCAAATCTCTAAATATTACTTCTCCTTCTCGCCCTGGTCCATCTATTTCACCTTTTAAAACAATCGTCATGATGTCCGCACCGACCGGACCTGGAATAGAACGACATTCTCCAGTAACCCTTCCACCCCCAAAAAATCAAACTCCACTCCCTGCTCCTCTCTCACCTAAATCTCCTTTGCATTCCCCGTACTCTCCTAATTATTACAACCGCAAATCTCCAAGTTCACATCTACGTCCGAAAAGCCCAGTAGGATTTAATAATTATAATCGTCCGATGAGTAGACCGAACTCACCTCTCAAAAGTCCTTCAAGAACCAGTTTCTTCTCACCACCTTCAACTCCTGGAAGTTCTATCTCTAGTCACGAACACTTTGCTTCTTCTGACCAACCTAGGAGAGCAGGGTCACCAGCGGTGCACATTGGCAATGGCAACTACGGTACAGTTTCTCTTCATGCAGAAAAGGACGTGGGAAATATGGCGAGTAGCGAGACATTGAGACAACGGTTACAGAAAGGAACGAGTTTGAATACTTCCAAATATTCCACAACGAGGAAAGAATTTTTTATAAAATATACGGACAAGAAGCCAGACTTGAGCGAGCTAAAAATTCTTCACTACACTTTTTGGAACCCACCGTAAGTACAACTTGTAAAACCATAACTCATTTAATTCGTACAAGCTAAAAATCGTTCCATTCTTTTCCCTTAGAAATGACCGGAAAGGGCGTAAAACGTCTGTGGTTGATAATGACGACGAGGATCTTTTCATAGGAAGTTCAGATTACGACAATCCATTTGCGGGTCTACCAGATGAGGCTTTTAATTCGAGGAACATTGGCGGAAATGATAATAACAAAATACCACAAGAGAAAGCGTCAGATACTAACAATAAGAAGGATTTAACTCTGGCTGTAGGACCAAGAGTGAAAGTCGGCCCGAACGGAGAACTCATCATTGACGAGCAAAGTTTGGTGAGTTTGCTGTTTTCTGTCTTTTTAAACTACGTTAGATGATTGTGGGATGACGTAGAGTACTGGACAATATTTAATTATAATTTTAGGTGGTTGAAACGTCAGAGGCTCAACGGGCAAAGAAGCATTTAGAAGAAATTGAAACTGTATCCGGGGCTGGATATGAAGTTGGATCGTCTGGCTTCTACAGGCATAAGCGCAATCCAAGAAGGGGAGGTGATTGGACACCGAAAGGTTTGTCTTCTTTAAACGTAATTCATTCTTCAGGTTTCATAAATTCGGATAACCCAAAACACCTAGAATGATTTCGCTGAATTATATATAAATTGTCAAGTGACTTACAGTTGGGAATTGGGTAAAGCACATAAAGACCTTGATAATCAGTATGTAATTAGTAGTTTGTCTGATCTTTTTCCCTTCCTGTAGAAACAGTGAAATTTTATCGGGCACTCAGTTCGTGCGGAACGGATTTTTCAATGATGGCCCATTTATTTCCGAGGAGATCTCGAGCTGAGCTCAAATCCAAATTTAAACGAGAAGATCGAAGGAATCCGGCACAGATAAGTCTAGCTCTGTCGTCTCAAACCTTTGACCCAATGGATAAAATGACATCAAGCGAGGAGGAAGAAGTGGAAGACTTTTGCATTCCACCTCCTAAGAAAAGAAGACGAAATGCAGTTCCCTATAAACGGAAAGACTCAAAGAAGCTTGCAGAGATTCGATCAGGTCTCGAGTCCGACATTTCTCTCTCTACCGTGCCTACATGTATTGGACCTAAACCGAATTCGAATTCGAAATCTGAACTTCACCCTCCTGATTTTTTAACTACGAAGGCGGTAGCTCCAAAACCAAAGAAGCCAAGGCGTAAACCCAAACTTGGAAATCCGGAAAGTCTTCATCGCTTAGTTGAGGATGCACGACGACCGGACTCATGCACGAAAGAAGTTGAAGTTACAGTGGAAGAATTTCTTACGAATAATCCAATTAACGAATTCATTATTCCAGACACACCAGAAAGGACTTTAATAGCAAATATAACTAAAAGCAAATCGTCGGTTGATTATGCTGGTGCGGAATGGACTCCACTTCCGCAACCTGAATACGGGAAGAATACCAAACTGAAATTTCCAAAGGGAAGACCAAGACGAGTATTTGATAAGAATGTTAAACGTTTAGAAAAGGATGTACCATCCTCACCGTGTAGTACTACCAAAGTAAAAAATTCTGTAGAAATTACTCGTGCTCGAAAGCCCAAGGTAAAGAAGAATAAACAGGCCGGATCTAGTAGTTTAGCGGAATCTGAGAGAGCTAATAATATTCCTGAAACTATACCTAATTCCGAGTTAGTTCAACCTGAGATTTTAAGATTTGACCCAAGTGATCCTTTAGGTTTTAATGTAATTCCATCGATATCTTCAAATGTAGAGACGAACGATGCAGAGATTGTTTTAGATGCCCCCAATTGTGGTACCATTCGCCACCAAGTTTTTGATATCCAATCACTGAGTCAGAGTACGCCTATTAGTCAAAGTTTATCACCCAATCAACACGTAGTAAGCCAATCCAGTGGTACTTCAGATATTAATTTGGCCGAGCCTGTGAATGATGAAAATGTCAGAGTAAATAAGAGGTCTTTGCGAGTAAAGCCGACTCCACGCGTTCCACGTTATCGTGTACCGGGTCCCGGAGGTAAGTAACAGCTATATCTTATAATATACGAAGAAATGTTACTAGAAATGGAAAAAAGGCCCGTGACCAAGAATTACAATTAGTTTTTCTGTGAGAATATATTTTTGAAGTTGTAGAGAATGGTAATAAATCTTTAAATCCTCTTTGAACGAATTTTTTAAATATACACCTGGGAGGTTGGATTGATAGTTTGGAATTGTAGACTTTCTGAAATTTTAGTTCTGGTTCTCTTGTGCTTCCCGGCCGTTGATCTAAGAGTCTTTCAGTTTATTTCGAACCAGAAAACTTCTAGCGCTTTCAGAGCTATTATTAAAAAAATTTACGTTCATATATAATTTGGATTCCCGAAGGCCAATTTTTTAACATCTTAGTTACATGATGTTGATTTAATTTATATTTTATTTTTTACAGGCAAAGCGAATATTACAAGCTCGAGTGTAGTAGATGAAATAGAGATTGAAATAACATGCCTCTAAATAGAGTTTATATTCTCGTGGAGTCATCTTGAATTTGAATGGTAAGTGAACTTGACAAGTCGATTTTACAATGTTCGTCAAAAATTTTAATTTCAAAGATCAAGCATGTAGCGTCGACCACATTTGAAACAAACTTAACAACCGTAAGAGCCGGTTCAAAGAATCCCCTGTCTTTTACAATAATTGAATTTTATAATGTTTTATCACTTGCATAGTGGACGTTAACATATGTATTTCACAAACAAGTGAGTGGTTTAGTACATCACAAGTAAACGCACTTAAATATCTTATATTAATCCGGTTGGAAACATTGAGGGTTTGGTTGTGGTTATCCTAACAGGTAACAACAAGAGAATATTTTGTCGCATCGTTTAATCAGACTAAATTTTGCAACGAATAAAGTCGTGATTATGAGATAGTCTATTTTAGCTGTACAATCCAAATTTAGTTGTTCGAAGTTGAGATTTGCGTTTAGTTGGGAAAGGGTTGAAATATGTTTTCGGTTTGAATGGTTGAGCTCGACAGTCAGAAGTACTTGTACTGGGTTTCCTTGGTCTAGGAGGGCTGGATTCATAATTTGTTTCGAGATTTGATTTTACATTTGCACGGCGAGATTCTGGTCCATTAGTGCAAAGTTCAACGTCAGAAGGCTCGTTCGAGTCGGACGAATCGTACTCGAAATAATCAAAGTCCTCTTCCTCGTCTCCGTAGGCCGGCTTTAACTTCAGTCTTTGCAATATGGCTATATTTTCTCGAATTACCGCATTAATGTCTTCTGTCGTTTGCACCGCTTGACCTTCGGATTTTCCAGGTCTTTCATCATTTTCCATGTGGATTTGGGATTTATCTGAATGGTCGGAAATATCAGTATTTCTGTCATAATTTGATAATTCTAATTCGGAAATATACTCAGCGTCTGTCTCCGTAAAACTCGCTTCTGCTTCCATCACTCTCGTTGGACTATTTAAATATAAATGTAAAGGTTTAGTATATTTTTCTTCACCTTCTGCTTTAGAAATAACACTTTTCATCGGTTCAGTGGAAAGTTGTTCAGTTTCGTAATGGAACGATGTGTTCTCCAACATTTTGTCAAAACCTTGAATTTCGTCGTACTCGTAGGAATTCGTTTGCTGAAAAGCAGAATTTAATGTTTCGGGAATGCTTTTCGTAGAGGGCGCGTGTTGAATTTCCTGTGGAATCGGAACAACCTCTAATGTTGATTCCAATAAAGGTTTTATCCCTGACAACAAATCGTTCTCATTTATCTCAAGCGTATTCCCCCGACCTTGAACTTCACCACTAGAATTACTTCTAGAGCTCTCTGTGCTACCCTCTCTTCCAATATAATTTGCTTCTAAAGCTGGACTTAATGGGCTTCTTGGTAATGGACTTTCTCCTCCATTGGAGGAAAGTGACCCCCTAGGGGACCGTAGGTTCGGACTGTATGTTGCCGGTTTTAATATATCCAAATTGTTATGAATTGGTTTCACGGGAGTGCTGGGACTTGGCAGTGGTGAAATCTCAAAGTCGTCTCGAGGAGAACCTTCTTTATCAATGACTGTGTTACAAGTATTCAGGATTCTTAAATTTTGAAACTGGAGCTCGCAAATTCTTTGGCTAAGATTTCCGTAGAAGCTATCACTTTTACCCAGGCGTGACATTTCGTCCAGAAAATGTTGGCTGTCATTTGTATCTATACATTTTGACCCGTCGGAAGAGCATTCTGAATCGTTCAATGTGAGTAGTAAATTTTCATCATTACAGTCTTCTGACGATGTTGAGCTTTTAGGAACCATGATAATCGGTGTTTCGACCCCAAGTTCTGTGGCAGTTTTGGCGTGACATTCTCCCGTATCTATTTCAGATGAAGGAATTTTATTGACAGGACCGATCCAAACACTGTCAGAACCGTTTTCGTTTTCCGAAGTAGAGTCACACAATTCAGTTGAGCTCGATGAGCTGGTTGTATGACTTGATGCAGAAGTTCGTCTTTTCCTGAAGGTCTTAGGTTTTTTTGTTACTTTATCCCATGCAACAGTCACTTGCTTTGCACGAACAACCGTTGACGGTGCTCCGTTATTCCGGTTAGAACTGGCCGATATGTTTTTCCCACTTGTTTGTCTTCGTATTTTTGGTTTTGGAGAAACGACTTGTCTCTTGGTCGGAACTGCTAATGTACTCCGTTGATCTTTTATTTGTGTATTTAGACCCTTGAGAATGACCGTGGTTGCTCGTTGACGGTGACGGATGGTTGCATAATGTCGCTTCAAGGAATCGAGCTCTTTTTTGGCCAAGAAAAAAGATTTATGTGGCGTGTCTTGGGAAATCAATGCTCTGTGCTTCAAACGAAACTCCTCCAATCCAGGAAATGGAAATGGACCAACGCTCACTATGCACTGTCAATTTATACCAAAGATATCGTTTCGTAAGTAACACCTCGACCTCTCAAATAATTTTAAACTGGGATATAGCAATAGTATAAATGTTGGTGATTGTGAGATCGCTAACAATAGTGTGAAGACTTTTCCTATTGTTTAATGGAAGGGGTTATTAATCGAGATATTCAAATTTATCGTCAATATCGAACATACTGGGTACAAACTAAGTTATCAAGCTAATGTTAAAGGCTTTCGTGATTTCAAAATTTATTTTTGTGAAAAACAATCGACTACACAATGTTTATAATATGTGAGCATGCAACTTGGATGAAAGTGAAATAAAGCTTATATTTTTGTAATATAAAATGTTTTTGAAGTGAAAAGATGTTTGAATACCTTAACTAATGAGTTAGGATCCATCAATCCAAATTCAAGCAATTCTCTCGTTACAACGCCCATGACCGAATAGAATTCATCCGTGCTGGTAACACACAGCACTCGTCTGAAATAAAACGTAGAAATGGGGAAAAAAATTAGTTCTGTTTGATTCATCAGATAGTGCAAAATATAAAAATGCTTCATACGTTTCAATAGTTGCCCATAGAACCAGAGAAGTTCTGAGTAATACTTCAGACCCTTCAAGAAGAATTAGGTCCCAAATCTATTAAATGATGATGTATTTGTAAAATCATACAATACTTTTTTGGTTTTGATTTAATTCAAAATAAAGTTTTACCCGCAAAACACTATTAGTTGGCAAACAGTGAATGAATAAAGTCAAGAACCAATGCATAGTGAAAACATCTGTTAGTGGCGGACTGTCGTCTCGTTTTTGGAGACGACCTAAGTGAGCATTCAGAGACGGTTTTCTGAAGTATTTTAAAGAGAAAGCAAACATTAATACCGTAGCTTCAATAAAGTTAATAATTTCAACATTTACCGAAGCTTTAAAATTTCTCTAAAGACAGCCATGTCTACTGCGAGACCGCGGAGTCCAGGGCTGAAGTACCCTAAAATAAATGAAATTGGATTGAATGAAATTCTTGACCATAATAAAAATCAACTGACTGACTGCTAGTTACTTTCTCCAACTGGTTGGATTGAAATTCAATGGTTCGAGAAATCTAAACTTATTACCATCAGGGAGGACTCCCTCAATTAAATAAATTAATATTTTCAGTGTAAGCTTCTCATCTCCATTCGTCATTTGCAGTAGCATGGCTCCAATCATGTTGAACCTATTGAGCATAAAACGGAAATGTAAAGTAGTGAATTCTATGGTCGTGTTTTTTATGTTGCTTTTTTGTTTATGGCTTGTTAAACTCAGATTGCGCGGTTTATTTGAAAATATGTCTTTGTTGAGTCCTAAGCGTCTTTTGTCACTGTATTTGTCAGAGAAATTGATATTAATTAATTGCTTAAGTGGTAATAATGGCAGATCATGCCGATATTTTAAGACAGTTGAGCGACCCGAATCGGGCTTTCACTCAATTACCGGTCTACTCGGCAGAAGTGTTGGGGGAATTGAACCGGTTTGGGAGTGCGAGAACACTGGACTTACGGTTTTTGCGATAATTTTCTTAATTAATCTTAATTAAATTAATTTTATTAATGATGTCAAATATTGTCATTTTTAACTCAACAACAAACTGCAATTTTCACTCCCGAATTTTGTCATGCCCAGAAATTCTGCAACCGGACTCTTCATAAGAAGTACGGTACTGGTGCAGAGACTAGTACGATTTGTCAAGGGATTCTTCAATTTGGAGATCCTGAGCCATACGGCATTGCTAGGGATCCGTACACCCACTTCAATTTTGTGCACTCTCCGCAAGACCGGAGATACCATTTTCGATAGAGATTATACATCTACTGGACGTAGAAGAGTCTTCGAATTCTTTATTCATCAATTTGGGAATTCAGTTTACGATCAGATTAGCAAGACTGGTGCTCTTAACCATAACTCACCATGCAGTTGAGCGACCGAAAATTTCATTCTAATTTTATAGTTATCCTTAGTTAATTTCTACGCAGTTGGTTTGTTCTTTGTGTTTTTGTTAGTTTCGATGTTTCGTTATCAAAAATCTTACCCTTGGCAATACCCCACTCCAGGGTTCCAACGGGCATAGGATACGAGGACTTGTTTTAATACTGCTTGCTTTGCACCGCTAAAACCTCTGCAACCCGTCCTGTGTAAATCCTAGAAAGAGATGAGAGGAATTCGATTTGAGTAACAAGACAAACATTGGATTTGTATCACTCATTTTATGTTCTTGAAACGAAACAAACCTTGTGAATTTGCTCCGCAATTTCCTCATCTCTTGAATTTTCTACTCGACATTTATTCTTGATTCTTGACCACTCAATACCATGCTCGAGCAAATATCGATCGGCCAAGTTCTCCCACAGCTGGAAATAGAGACAATTGTAAAATTTCGGAATTCAAGAAAATAAATTGTTCTATATTATGTACGTCTATTCTGTACTGCTAGCTTTATGCCCTCAAAGACATCCAAGCGAATGTGCAGTACCAATTAGGCGTGTCTTACTCTGACCCTATGAATAAAATATTCTGATTTCTGAAACCAGGTTTTATGAAATGGTCGCCACTGTAAATCTCGATTGGTTATAGACGCTTCAATTTTTTAGTGCATTTCCTCTTTTGTTCTGGTCTCGTTAAATGGATTCTAGTTTCATGAGAATGAGATGGTTTGAATATATCCTTAGATAGTAGGAATTCTTATTGCGATATGAAAGACCACTACAAAACAAATAGTCCATTATTTTGTCGTTTGCCGAAATTTGGGTTTTGTTTTTGCTTCCTCCAATTTATTAATTATTTTCGATGATGTCACCTTTTTAATTGTCGCACGAAATGAAATCTAATAGTGCATGTCTTGTCCAATTGCATGTCATTTTTAGGCATACCATACACTAGTAAAGAAATACTGCGAAATACTATGAAAGAGAGAGATCCCGTGTAAAGCTTAGTCTACGATTTACAAAGCGTTCCGTAGTAAAACCTCAATTTATTATTACGATAAGAATGAATGAATGAATTGAGATTCTCATGTTCGCATAGTCAAACGAATGTTTGGCTGCAATCACCTGTACGATATGACGAATTTTGACTATCCTTGGTTGTCCATTAATGTCATTAACTTTTTTACGTTGGAATACGGAAGGTGTATGGTTAATCTAATCTGGTTTACTCCACTTTCTTCCTCAGGTAATAATTGATGGAGAAAGCAAAATCAATCGAGATCAGTCCATTTAGAAAAATAAATTATTAGTAATATACTACACATAGTTGAACAACATTGAAGATTGGAGCAATAATAATGTCATGCTTTCTGTCATGCTTCAATACTGTCATTCACATAAAGCAGGGAGGAAGTTAAATTATCAGCTTAACGAGTCTTGGTTTCTAGATCACAATTGAGTCCCAGCTGCAATTGGTACGGGTCATGAATGAGAATGAATGAAGAGTGTCAGATTCTCTTTTCTGTAGGGTAAGACCACTCCTCTTAGGCACATTCGATTACCTAGTTTATGCGTTTCTCTTACTAACAGACGCAACCGGACATGTGAGTGACATATTCTCAAGGCCTAAATATTAAATGGACTGGTCATCTCGGAACCGGTATCCATGTATGCTCTAAAGAAAATCGATTAGATCGTGCATACGATGAATAAAATTAGAACACTTTTCTTTCGGCAAGGAAATAACATATATTGTTCAATGTTGTTTACAAACTCTTACTATACTATTCTAGTATTTATTTGGCACCAAAAATATTTCTCATTTGATCGTACAGCATTTATACTATTATTAATTTATAATCGACTTATAATTAAAGATTTGAAGGTGGAGATCAAATAATTTACTAAATATGATAATGTTTCCTAACTCAGAAGAGCACGAACCCAAGATTTATCTTGGAGTTGTTTATTATATTATTCAGAATGAAAAGTCAACATTTTGAAATATTTTGTACTTACTCTTAAGCGGAAGGGTTCCGGAAGACCCCCTGGCAGCCTTCAACCATAAAAAAAAAGAAAAAACTTTACAAGTTTTTACTCTCAACACCAACCAATTCTGTTTAAGTACCTTGCAACCATGCGCATAGCATCACGCCATTGGTTGAAACCGGACTCATTACAGCTGTCCGTCCGACCTAAGATCATTAATGACCCATCGCGTCCTTCTATTAAAAAATCAGATTTAATATGAATTTAATATTCTTCAAAATAATTTGCTTCAATCTAATGGTTGAACGTAAAAGCAGTCTGGAGAAAGTAGTGAAAGTTCTATCTGTGGAATCGTTACGGTAGACCACACATCTGTATTGCACTACATAAGAGAGTCCTCCGCCAAAATTCTTACCCAAAGTTTTTATATTGTAAATATTTGGGGGAAGAATTTTGCGACCTTTCCTGAGTTATCGAAATTTTGCTTTGTTCCTTTTTTTGGGGTTTATCCAAATTGGATTCTAATATCTCTTTCTCCACCCCTAATCTTTAGTAAAAGTAGTCAGGTTTGGTAAAACGCGTATGAATGATCGCGTTGGTAATTTATTCCAAGATTCAGATGCTACTATAGTTTAACTCGATTTCTTTCAGAAAATATGAGCTGTAGTTAACTTACTACGATCCAGGTTTTGATCGTTACGATTAATAGGTAAAATCTTTCTAATCAAGTTAGTCACCATCTAGAATACTAATTTATAATTAAAATTGGACACAGAGAGAAGGAAGGTGAACTTACGACTGCCACTGGCAGAATGTTTTCCAAGTGATACATTCGGAGTGCCATAAGAGGCAAAAGTCTTGAGAGAATTAATCAACTCAGCCATGTGATGTGGCTTTTCCTTTTCATTCAGTCACACTCTCCACAAATTATTGTTATAAACATTACTTGTGCATCTGATTCTGACATATTTTACCGACCCCTAACAAAACCACAGAGGACTTTTTATTTATTTTATATTAGCACGCATTCATTAGTCCCTGGAATTAGAGGTACTGCTTCTCAAACCTCTATTCTATATTGCAAATCGATCCAGTTGTTCATATTCATATGTACGGGCATTTATTTCATGAGAGGAATATTGTCCAGAGTTACCAGAGCCTTGTCGTATTAGTATCGTATGTATCAGGGGTTCAAGTCGAATAGTGCTTGCTGAATGGCACACTTGTCATAATATTTCTATTATCTAGTGGTAGTGGTGAACCATATTATATGAGACCAGATGTGGTTTCAGTTAGTGTTTCTTTTTTTTCTTGGCCCTGACTGCATTAATCACAATTGAATAAAATTTATTATATAGATAGAATAGACAAGGCTATAAAAACCATATTTTAACCACATGTAGAGGATATGAAGGCCTTATTATATTTTATATAGCGAAGTAGTACCACACACTTTTTAATCACACTTTTAATAAATAACATTTTTAATGAGACAAAGCTTCATATGAAATTATGTATGAAATAGCACAGTAGATTATGAAATTTTTAATTATGAATAATTGTAATTTGGGTTGAGGGCACACTTAGGTATTGACTAAAGTAATTTTGCAGGAAACTCTCGTCAAAATTTAGAGTTTTCGAGGACTTTCTTTTTACTTGTGTTTTATGTGAGTGACAGAAAGGGTAATAAGAAATATGTTGTATAATAAAGCACTTACTGGATAAACCTAAGCGCAAAATGAACCCATCTGGATGGAAATGTGCAACGCAGGTAAGGAATCGTGTACTTGGAGTGTACCAGCACTAGCTAAATGTAGAAAAAGTGTACACATGACTCAACTGAATTCAATCCGCTCTCCACTTCTGTGGAACAAGTCGGGTCCTTACAATTTCGCAAGTAGCCCGGAGTCTACGGATGAGGAGGGAACCGACTTTCGGTCTTTTCTTTTCCTTCATATCCCGGACTTGCTCATTCGGTGGCGCTGGAGAAAGCTATAGATGCAGTAACGGACCCGGGATACTGATGGCCTTCAATATGGTTGGAAATATAACTTCTTGAACCGTAACCTTTAGATAAAACGCATTCATACATTTTGAATCCTACCCACGCCGTCATAAAAAATTTAGCATCGAATGATAGTTTCTTGAGCGACACTTCGGATATCTATTTTCCTTTCCATTTTTAAAATGTGGGAGGTTATTTTGTGCTCATTTTTGCCGTGAACAATGTAACTCATTGCTTCCTTGACTTTCTCCCATTGGTTTCACGAGCAGTTCAGTTCAACCTGTCACTTTTCGCTGATGATTATTATGATTATTCAAAAAAGCCAGGTTTGGGGAAAGAATTTTTGTCACGTTCCATTCACACACGAGGGTTGTCGCATAAACGTCTGGGTTCGCTACATCCCTAGAATTCCATACTAATTCTTAATACTTTAGCACTGCTGAAGGCGGGTGTAGAAATTCTTTGCGGTCTCTATTATTTGATTCTGTGCAAAAATGTGACCGTTTTGAGAAACTGCAAGTGAGTTTTAGGCTCCACTGATTCCGCTGATTATTTTTTTGTGGCAAAAAAATCGGAATCGGAAACAGATCGAGATTTCATCAACGCACCTCTTCTGTACGACTTGTAGTTGTACATATAATATGAATTACAATCCAATTAAACGCTGCAAATTTTCAGCCCATTTGATTGAACAGAAAGATCTAGTAGCGATTTAGACAACGAAGATCGAAGAAGTTTGTACGTTATGCTTTCTATTAATAATTCATCTAGATACTTTATTTTCGGGGCTCTAAACCGAAAAGCAATATTTGGTCAAAGTTAGTTGGTAGTGTAACGTGAGCCCTGGTATACCACGAAGGCCCTAATATCGAACTCAGTGTGCTGCGACTGCTCTATAATGGTGATTGAGTTGCTCGTATAAAGATTGAAACAATTTTAAGTGCAAGTGCCCAAGTACTCCGTGCAGAATTCTAAAATTTTCAAAAGGCAATTTTGTCCTCTGATATAATACAGGGCCTGAAGCGTTATATTATTTCTACTCTCGGCTGTAGAAAACGCTCACGTACAGAAGACATTTTCGTCTCCTGCTTTTGCTGTATCAGTAGTCGTGTAATCGATATTATGTGAAGCACTTCACAAATGAGATGGTGACTACTACCAGAACACCCCAAGAGTTACATTAGAACTCCGTCCTTCACCGGGAACAAGCATTTTAATTAATTATTAAAACATTACAATCCTTGTATGTATGCACTAACTTTACTTGTAGCTATAAAATGCAAGTCAAGCATTATAAAATGCCCGAGTCATACTGGATCTTACTAGGAAATAATATGGAATAATGCAAAGTCCCGAAAAGTAAACTAAATCGCTTGTAGCTTGTGGGTTTAAATGAATAAATGGAGTTTCACAGTCTGCAGTGTAAATCATTATAATCGTATGTATACATTTATGTATTGGAGAGAGGGGAAAAAACGTTCCTGTTTTCCGGGCTAGCATTGGATTATCGGACTACGTATTTATTTAAGTCATCACCTCCTTAGCTCATAAACATCAAAATATCACATTATGCAAAATTATGCAATTCAAACGTTCTGGTCCGGAAACGTTATGTCATATGCGTTCGTATGTACGTAACCTATTGTATACTATGTTTTATTGGATCAAATTACTCACAGAGAGATAGAGATTATTTTTTCGGCTGATTGCTCTTCATTATTGTAGTAAATTCGGTGTCATTAGAGAGGTATTTATGAGAGTGAAATTATTAATTATTGAGCTTATTAAGCTATCTATACTTGATA
>JAQFYE010004021.1:0-14107 GCA_034694305.1 Protaphorura glebata
ATCCAAGATCGCAATCGCAAAAAAATGATCGGAAAAATGATCGTAATCCGAATGATCGGAAAAAATAATTCCGATTAACAGCCCTGCTTGAACCAGTGAAATTTTTGTATGATTTTGTGTGGATGTAATGTTTTTTTCTGTGATTAGTTTAGATTAGTGATTAGTCTCCCCGTTGTTTGAAAACGGTTCGAATGCTGACAACAGTGTAAACTGAAATTCTTAATTCTTGACATAATAAACTAAGGTTTATTGATAATATTTTATGTATTTATAAACATACATAATATTGTAATTTAAAAAATCCCAGCATGCATTAGCCGGTAACGGAGCATTTTGTGTTCTGACCGTATATAGCAAAGCCGCATCAGCCATCTACAACCCCTTTGCTACATCAAGTATCTTATTATTTAAATTTAGAAGTTCACTGATAAGTAGCCAGTTCTAGTGTTTCTCGTATTAAGATATACCTAATTGATGTATCACAACTCACAACAGTTAAATTGTCTAGTTAGTAACTAGTAGGTTTATAACTTGCGCCTACGCACACGCAGGAATTTTTCCAACTTTCGAACACGTAAATCAGTCAAGTACCGTATTTGGGTAGGAAAGTCGTACTGGTACCAGGAGGATTTCAAAATAGTGCTCGCAACGAATCGGATCCAGATCCGATCCGAAGTTCGGATCTCGGATCAATTTTAAGATCCGAAACATTTCGGATCGGATCCGGATCCGGCCCGCTCGGATCCCGTGCCAATAATGTTAGTATTTTCGGATCCAGATTCGATCCGATCCGAGGATTTCGGTCCGGATTCGAGTTTGTCGGATCTCGGATCGGATCGGATCCGCCCAGGATCCGATCCGATCCGATTCGTTGCGAGCACTGGTCAAAAGATGGTTAGACATTAGGCGTAATGTCTGGTGATAGTACAGTAAGTGAATACTGAACCTACTTAGCATGGTTGGGGGCTTACTTCCTCATATAAATAGACGAGAGGCCATGGTTTGACTAAGAAGGTGCATAATGTGTGATATCTGAATTCTGTCATCGCGCAACCAAGCATAGATAGCAAGTCCTGAGTATAACCTCCAGTGTTTTTGTAAAAAATGTAGTGTGTATGTATTTTGGATATTTGGAACATAAATTTTGTCCCCAAAATTAAAAATTAAATTACCTTCTTCTTAACTTTTCAAATTGACAAGATACCAAATGTATTTTAAATATTGCGGCTTTAAAATATTAATGGTATGCCAATCAGTCAATATACGGCAACAATACAATGGACTTAATTCCATCTATCTAGAAGTCGAAAACTTTTGCTTAAATCACACTTGGAGGCAGCAAAAGTTGGAGTTTATGGATTTCATTGTCGAAATGAAGATGCATTCGAAACTTTCCTATTGTACGGGTAAACTTGATTGGATTCATTGACATTTCTTATTATTGTTTCAGTCCGAATACCGAGAATGGCAGGAGGACCACCTTTTCAAGTTGACCTCTACGTTTATGACATCAGTCGAGGATTGGCACGGACAATGTCACTTGCGCTTATTGGTGCGGTAATTAAGACTTTCGGAATGTACTTCTCGTTCTCCTTATCGCAACTTAACCGACGAATGATACGTTATGCTATTCCATAAGCTTATTCTTTAAAATAAATTAAAAAAAAAAACTCCGCTCTCACAATCAACGGAGACGGAGGGGCGCCTAATGAACTTAGAAACAGAAACTATAGGGTTAGACATAAACCTAGAGCTCAGACGGTCCGGTCCTGATCCGGTCCTGACTCAGGACCGGACCGGACGGGACCGTCCAATGTGTGGACCGGGACCGGACCGTTTTTATCGGTCCAAATAAAGTCGGGACTGGACCGGGACTGGACCGGGACCGGACCATTTTACCGAGGACCGTTTAAGCTCTAGCATTATAGAGATAGGGCGGTGAGCTCCTGGTCCCGTCCTTAACGCAGGACCGGACCGGACGGGACCGTCCAATGTGTGGACCGGGACCGGATCATTTTCGGACCGTCCGAGCTCTACATAAACCTTAATTGCTCACTCTTAAAGCCCGGCGACCGCCTGAACTAAAGTTAAATATAAATTTTTTAGCGAATATTCTGTCGGATGTATTGCTGTGTAATGTTTGCCAAACACTGTTTGGATGTACGCAACGCATAGCGCCGCGCGCTAATTCAATTAATTGGTTACTTAGTTAAGTTACTTTATTCAGGTCGGGAATTTCAGAAGAAAACTGTTGTCAATATTCGGACCTTTTTTCCAGCAAAGGAATAACTGTATGGGATGGAGATAGTACGATTTTAAAAGCAAAGAAGAGTTTTTGCTAGGGAATTTTCAAAATTTCCTAGTTTTTGCCATCTTTTAAAGCCGAAGGTCCCCCAAGATATTTTTTTATTGACTGCACGCTTTGGACACTTTTTGTAGACCGTCTCCAGTTGAACTGTGAGGGGAGCAATATGTTAGGGACCACCCTGTATATTGCAAAGCATTTGGCGAGCATGATTACGATGTCGTGTTTTTGTTTCCTAAAATAATAATAGTCATCGTACAAATATTCTCGTGTTTCGTATCTCGTATCTACGTATCTCGAATTTATAAAGTTGTCTCATTGAAAAATCAGGATCTTTTCTGGAGTTCAGGTTTTCTGGGAAGGATGCAACACTCATTACTACTATATTACTATATTACTAAAGTTCGATAATTTAACTTATGAAATAATGATTTTTTTTTAAAATAAAACTATGTTCGGCTGTCCAAATCTAAGAATTTCTCCTTCCATAGCATAATTAAGCATAATACGTAAATGAGCTTTACGTTTTAATTTATTTTCAAAATTTTTGCAATACGGTCGTTCGTAATATATTTAGATATTTAGGAAAGCAAACTTGGAGATGGCGATTTCGTATATTGACGTTTCCCAATCCAACTGAATTAAAAAGTTACGAATTCCTCAACAAATGTAATTAAATGCACCAAATAAATTAAATGCAATGCATTGGAAGATTTTATTTTTTAATTTCATGATCAATTATTATTTGGGCAACTGTTTCTGGTAGAAATCCTGAAATCCACATTGATTTAGTGGCAAAACCGCTGGTGTTAGTTCATATGTTAAACTCATTTTAAAGAAATTTTCCCTTTTCATCACACTATAAAATTTATTATTTTCTTATCATTGCAGGACACCAGATAGATGGAATTTGGCACACTGGTGTAGTTGTCTATGGACGTGAATATTTTTATGGAGTACAAGGGATTCTTCAATGCCCGCCTGTAAGTCCCATATCCGCTTTGCGTATGTTACTAGTTTCCATAGTCTTTAGTCTTTGTTGCAACCGTTTCTCGTTTTCACTCGACTTTTTGAGCCGAGCGTGGGCAACAAAAATCAAAAATAGTCATCTAAAAATAGATTTCTTACCATCTACTGATGTGAGAGATACATATGCCGAATACTTTAGTATAGCTAGCTTGCTTTGACTTCTCTTTTTCTAGTTCCTTGATCTTTTCGCCCTCATTGTTAATATTAAGCAGACATTGTGGTACAAATTGTCTCTTAGAGTTGTCTGAGTAGCCGGTTAGCCGGTGTAATTCCAGATTCCACCGTGTAATTGGACTAACTGCTTGACAACAATAATTTCAGGGTGGGACAGTCTTGGGTCAGCCAAATCAAATCATTCGATTAGGAACAACTGAGATTACAAAGGATATCTTCCTGCAACAGGTAGACAGTATATCAATATATACAAGTATAATACTAGTAGTTTATGTCGTTCAATTTGACAATGTTTGTTCTCTGTTCTCTGTTCTCTTTCAAATTCAATTTCTATCAAATTTTCAAATTTCAGATACAAGATTTGGGACAATCCACATTCCGTGGCACACTCTACGACTTGTTTCTTCATAACTGTAACACCTTCAGCAACGAGATATCACATTTTCTCATTAGCGAAGGAATTCCAACATTTATCCTAGATTTGCCACAGACGGTTTTAAACACGTAAGTTCCAAGAATGATGCATTTTAGCAGCCTTGTGTTTTGCTTTCTAAAGGTAGCTCAAATCAGTTAGAGTAGAGTTAGAATGACCCAAAAAATCGAAGAGGAATGCAATTCTTATTTTGATTTTACGATACGTTATTCTTATGTTTCTCTTTATAACTAACTGATTCCGAGAATGTATGGCAGCGTTTCGTGTCAACTTTTCATAATTTCCAGCTTATAACTTTACAAAATCATCTCTATAATTCTACATATTGACATTAAAATCATAACATTATTAACCCTCTACCATTTTCTAAAAATATTTTTGTAACCTATACTGAGTCGAAAGGTTGATGTAACCTCAGGGATTACCGTTTAAATTAAATTGTAATTTTTCTTGTAAACTTGAAACGAAATTCTACCTACAGCCAATTTATTTTGAAAACAATAATAGTTACGTTAGCACGTAGTAGTTACGTATAGTTAATAGCACGTTACATATTAGTTACGTGCGTTTTATGGTTAATGGCCCGCCCCTGCGGGGTCATAATTACGTTTCTTTTATTCTATCTAAATACTTGGAACATGTGTTTGTAAATTGAATTTGAGCGGAATAAAGAAGAAATTATTATTATTATTATAAGTTCTGGTTCCTTTGTCTGAATATGGGTTATGGGTTTCCATATTCTATTTGCTAATAGACCAAAAATTCTGAGCTGAATTTATGAAGTAAACATGCGTCACGTCATTAAATGTAATTTCTATTATTGTTTAATAGACCTTTAGGGCAACTTTTGAATCAAGTGTCGCAATCGCCACTCCTACAAGATAATCGCGGGCGAGGTGGATCTGATCTCATCCCATTTGATACCGCAAATATCGTACCAATCACCATGTCAAATCGTGAGCAAACTCCTGATTCACCTCCTGCAGAGGCAGCAGGGAGACCTCCCAGACGTGACGTTGTTGCCGAAGTTGAAGAGGAGGAGAAACGTGAACGAGAAGAAAAGAAGAAAAATCGAGAGCCTCCAATTGTCTTTCGGTACTAATCATTTTTCAAATTGTATTCCCTTAGCTACCTCGAATTTAATTTTTTAGGCAAATCCTTGATGTGCACGTTCTGTTTTCTCTTCAAACTGTAGTGATTTAGGGAATTCTGTCGACGAATTGCTGGATGATTTAGAAAGGTCCCTCGCAAACGTTGATTTGAACGACGAGGAAATGCGATGCATGAGAGAGTTGAGAGAATACGCCCTTGGAGATGAAGGCTCATGGGTCCTTTCAGACGAATTCCTCAATTTGATTGGTATTCCCTCCGTATTTATTTATTTCTGTTTAACCCACTGTTCATTTCTAACAGTGCTTTTTTGGTTGGAAATATCGTAGTCTTCTAATTTTGACGCGGTTTTAAATTTGCTTACCGTAGGTAGAATTCTACTGAGTAGTGAACCGGGCATCGGGGATGACAGCCGAGTCCACTGCCTCAAAGTTCTCTCCTGGCTTTCTGTAAGACTCTGTACATTTTTGAATGCACTATTCTGTCAATGCTTTTTTTACAACCATTTCTTCTATCAAAGGTTACGAAGGATGACGTAATTCTTGTTCTGCATCAAGACCGCCGTGACCATGTTCTCATGCGTACGTGTTTCTGTTATAAAAGTTACGAATTTTAACAAAATTTAATTTAATGAAAAAAATTCAGGTTACGCTACTAACATTGACCAACTCTCTCCTCAGTGCCAAGAATCTGTGGCTTTACTTTTATGTAATCTATTTGAGAATCTATCCACTTCTGAGTGGCTGTTGTAAGTGGAAGAATAATTTATGATGAATTATTTCATATAGTAGTTTAATAAAGTCGCTGTCACTATTAATTCCAAGGTACATCTCCGAATGGGAAAATAGCACTGGAGGTATCACCTCAAATATTCGAGTAACAACGAAGGTCGGAGTTCATGCTCTCCTATCAAAGGAATTTAAGGACATTGGTTCAGCCCTAGTCTATAACATGATGTCCAAGGAGGTAAAAACTGCGGTCAGTAAAAACTCACTTCACTTCTACCATCATTCCAGCCGTTGTAATGCGATCTTCAGAGTAGAATTGTATAGTTATTTACACTATATCACGTTCATTCTCCATGAGTTAAGGTTGTCGATTTCCTTGAAGACTTCAATTTTTAAATTGACTACAATTATTATATAAGTCTTGTTTAGTACATAATTTAAATTCCATTCGTTTCAATTTTACTGAAGCAAAGATATCAGATTGCCGCTTTCTGAAATGCTTGGGCAGATGGCTTGAACCATCGTAAATGAGTTCGGTGTGAAACCGGACTACCAATACGATATTATTAGATAGACAACCTTAATTGCATCGACAAGATACGAGTCGATTTGATCGCTCGTACACTTATATTTTTACAATGAAGCTGAATTATCAGCTCAAGTAATATCTCCTTTGTATGAACAATTATCCGTCTTCATTGACAGCAATTCCACTCAATCTTGCTTCTCTTTCAAAATATTGTTATCTTCACGTTTAACGCTTAACGCTATGTACCTTTGCTTACCAATTTCAAGGTTTACATTTACTACATAAAGAACTGCCTCTCGTCTACGAATTCTAGCTTTATCAATTCTGTTTAATTTTGCTAAAGTGCGATTTATTGGAGTTTACGTGTGTGTGCTTCTTCCAAATTCTTGGCTTTAAATGCGAGATATTATTTTACTTCGGATTTTAAGATCTCAATATGCAACATGGTAGATTTGTTTGCGGAGAATGAAACCTGGATTGCGCACATAATGTATTAGAATCGAATCCTTATTATTAGAAAAATCTTATTACAAGACAATATCAAAATCTGAAGGCTTGTGTCATTTTCATTTCAAGTACTGGAATAGGAAATGTTAATGCTACGTTGCTTTATGAAATCAGGAACCGTTCTTGCCTCTCCGCCATTGCTGTGTTAGCTGGTGAAAGTTTCTAACATTTTTTATCCACGCCGTTTTCGTAGCTTTGTTTAGTTGTAGTTTTGTCAAAAATTGTTAAATGTCAAAACAGATATTTTTTTAAACTCGTCAATTATGTTTTTCCACATTTGGATGACGATGGATGGATTGATGGTAGTGGAGTGATATGAGTGGAAGGACTCGAAATAATTTGGATTTGTTTTTTTGTTTACCTTGTGCTCGCCCTACATGCATCGTTTAAAGCGACTCGGACAAACATCAAATGTGAGGTCAATCCTCCCGGCCAAATCTAAATCAAAGGTCGGGGATTATAATGATGCCTCTTCCGGATACTAATTACTAATATTATCGCAGTCTTTTGCACATTCGTCATTCGTGTTGCAGTGTTGCTTTTCAAGTTAAGTTTCACGATATTAAATCGTTGTGCTTGTAATCATTTCAGGTGTTCGATGATGTGGCAGTTGAGATGGCAATGGCTCTTCTACAATTTTTGTCGGAGAAACCACCAGAAGTTTTGTGTTGGCGAGGGTTGAAGTCGCTTCTCCGTTGCTGCCAGTTGGCACGATCTGAGGTAATTTTTATTATGTATTATTAATATTAAGTAGCGAAGACCGTTTTCAGACATCCGATAGTATGATAATCTCGGCATAGAAGCACGTGCTTCAGTTACAATCACATCTTTTATGTCGTTAAATGAAAAAAATAGAGCATTACGATAACACTTTCCAAAGGTAACTTTTCGTAATTTGCGTTAACCTCGTTTCATCATATCATCTCAGAATAAAAATGTGTTTATTTGAGAACCGGTAGTTAACTCGAACCAGCAAAGTTGCAATCATTGATTATGCTTATTTGACAAGAATATTATGTAATATTACAGGTTCCAAGTTTGGTGAAAATGGTTGGACCACAACCAGCAGAATTCAAGGGCAGCAGCGCACGTTGTGACGAACTGATTGAACAAATCAACGCTATCCTGGCAACTGTCACTGGTTAATGCTAAAAATTCGAATGCCAACTAGCTATCAAAACTAGGTTATTTATTAAGTGAACAGAAATATTGCTAGCCCATTCTCTCAATTCTTTGGAAGTCACACTCGAAACTGAAATTCTGAACTAAACTAGTCTAATGACAACTTACATCTTTAGCTGGATGTAATCTCCTTGGTGCTCCTTCATTTTAATGCCAAAGCTTTAACGTAGTAAGGTTTATTAATACTGGAATAATGGGAATCGAAATTATTGTCACGATAGGAAGTCCGGTTTTGTTACAGTTCATATCAGAAGAGGTAGAATTGACTCAAATTACTAATTGCGAGATAACTCCGTCAAAATGAGTTAATTAGTGTAAAGTTAAAGTTGTAATCAGTGAATTGGTATTTGTATTTGTAAGACATTGAAAACAAGATTTTTGAGCTGAGGAGGAATTTAATTGAACAAATCAAGTATTGACATTCGATAGGGGTTTTCGGTTATGATCAATTTGGCAAAACAATTGCTCAATTGATTTACTATTTGATTAGTGTAGCTTATTATATTCTCTTGTGTTCCATTCTGGGAGACAAAATATAATTTCTGGAGTCCAATTAATTAGTGACGTCAATGGTTCAATAACGCGAACAAATTCTAGTATTTAAGAAAAGTTCACTAATGTCCTTCGGTGTTTTCACTATTTGACTAATTGTAAAGTAGCAATGAAATTGTTGTCCTCTTGTTTTCTATAGTTTGAAATTGTCTAACATAAATCAAAATACTTGCTTTGCTACATTTTTATGACTTTCTTCCTCAAGAAGTTGAACAAATTGAAAGTTTGGTGTAATGTTAATTATCTTAAATCGTATTAAAACGTTGTCTCAATTTTTGAGTCTTTCTTGACTTGAATTGTGAATTGCATGTGGCGGATTTTTATTCCGATCCGACTGTTGCAAATGAGGGTGTCTAAAGTTGTTGACTATTTACTACACAAAATACGAAACATTTGATAGTGACCAAACAGTACTTTATTTTGAAATGAAATAATATAGTAAATCTCTGTAAACATTGTCCGTTTTCCCATATGGAGAAAGTCTATGATAGTGTCAGTTTTACGAGACCGATTTTTATTCGAGTTTGTCGTACGTACCCTGGTTAAAATTATTTTAATATCCTTCCGAGCTATGTAAATTCTACGTGGTCTAGTCACATTTCTTCAATTTCTTGACATCATCGACTGGAGTGCGACTATGAATCTGGTTTTTGATGATGATAGTTGGTTGCCAGCTTTGCTGGTTGTGTGATAAATAACATATGAAATGAAACACGTTATTTTACTGCGCTTTTGAAATTACGCATCAGCCAGAGACACAGGACACGAATCACACGATTCGATATATACTGCATCCTACAACCTACAAACGTGCCATTTTTATGCGTTGCGTTCTACACTTCTATAGTTCTAGCGTTCTTCTAGCCTTTTCCACTCTCCACATGATATGCAGTTCATTAACAACTACATTTTTACCTACTTCCAGTCGCGTAACTAGGATTTTTTTTTACAGTGGCGACTTCGCTACTTGTTCTGTAGATGTTTTTCCTAATCGTTATTGTTCTCACGGTGCGCACTTAACACATTTTTTAAATTTTATTAATTGCGTCTTCCGCTTTCCTTATGCTAAGTTCCGTGTGATTCTGTGGAATGTGAACCATGGAAAGGGAAAGTAAAATAGTCCAGTAGTTTTTAAAATGTACAACGATTAATGGCGGTGGTATGGTATGACGCTAACACTTGACCTTGGAATGACCTCGTAAGAGGTCCTATTGGGTTCAGCGTAGCTGGCTGGAAATAAATCAGGACCATTTGTAGCAGAGCAGCACACGGAACTATCCGATATAAGAGATCTGATAAATGACCCGAACTCAGACGCCTGATATGGCTGTTATGGTGTTCAGTGACCACCAGTAGTGTTAACTGTTCAGTTTTAGTTTCTTTGGATAAAATTGGCATTAATTCCGCAATACCCTTCCAGAACATTATGTTTCACTGACTGATTTGAGCAGAACAAAGTTGTAAATCCCATCCCATCGAGCTAAGGCCCCGAACCGCAACGTTGACTCTGAGTCTGAGAAGTCTGACCCTTCGTTTTTTAGTGAAATGTCAGTTTTGACGCCTGTTTAAGAATCAGCCCTTGGCCTTGTCCCACTCCGAGGCGACGCCATACCCTATATAAATGGCCCAAAAAGTCATGCTGGTGTTTATACGTGCGTATTTCATGCACAATGGTTCGGCATTTGATAGTCGGATTTTCAAACCCGGCCCAATCCAGTCTCCACTCTCTTCTATACTTTACTCGTGTATCTATACACAACAATATCCAGAATACAGATCCACTCAAGCCGTAACTAAGTCATATTTTCAAAAATTTATATTGCCTTCAACCTTTCCATAGTTCAACAAGAGCTGATCCGATTTACTTCTTCCGTATATTTTAACAAGAGGTCAACATTTTCTATTTCCCGTCCGCGTGTTTGTCAATCTCAAGACACAATACGGACCGAACTGAAAAATAAGTACCTATATAATATGTACTTCCCTAATCCGCATGATAGATTATGGCTATGGCCTACAGTTTAGGTTGGAAGTTGGAATGATTGGGCGACTCGTTCGTGACCGGCTCTGACCAGTCTGGTATATGGTGGTCGAAAACAAACTTGGTTCTTCAAAATGTAATTAATTACAATTAAGAATTACATTTTTTTATTTTTTCAGACTATAATTAATTATAACTGCGGCTACAACAAGGGAACTCCAAAAGTAATTTATTACAAACGTGAAGAAAAATTAGATTAATTAAATAAACAATTACAATTCTTACGACTCATTCAAATTTTTGTTTTTGTATATTAACATTCTAGGCACATCCAATTTGCACTGCATTGCATATTGCATGCTCCACTCTTCCGCACTTATTCTGTAGGATCGGGTTTGGGGTAATAGAACACAGGTTATATACGTATGTCCCGGTCGTCTGAGCCAGGTGATGGCTTGGAGAAAAGGTTAATCAGTATGGCATTTAGTATACATACTAAAGTTTCCCAGAGTTTCAGTGGACTGATTTCAGCGACAAAAATGTGTCAAAACCGCATTACAAAATGTACATATACGTTTACGTAGTTATGCACATGGGGTAACGTGGCGTCAAAAAAGCAACAAAACCTTTTCGTTGCACCCAGGACTAAATTACAACCTGCTCGGACGTTCGGACGATTACAGGATTACATAATATGTACGATTGGACGACAAAAATTTCGTAAATGAATTACACAGAGCTCGGGGTTGAGAATGAAGTGACAAGTCGTGGTCGCTACACACAGGTAGGTGGTCAGGGAAGACAGAATTGACACACGGATAAAAATATATGGCTGAAGCAGTTTTACAGCGGCATGACTAAGCGGGGGCATGACATTGGATAAAGTAAAGCAAAAGGTGGACGTCCAAGCCAGGTAGGACGCTATGGTAATGTGTGTGGACCGTAGGGGCAGGGGCCCAGTGCCCGACCCACTGGAGAATGATGTGAAGTGCGCGTATGGGAGTAATTGGATAGATTTTATATAAGAGCGGTGTCGTTGCTGCGAAGTTCGCACTTGGCTAGTAGATCTCCGTGCCAGTCCTCACACAGCTGCCGTAGCTTTGCCACGCTCTCCAATCACTTTATTTTTCTACACTGACTGCCCACACTGTCCTTCATCAGACTCAAACTTACATTCGTCACTAATTAGTGGAATCTTCAGTTGTTTTTTTGCCAAACAGGTGAAAAAGTTAGATTTTGTATTTTGTTTGGAAAAGAGAGAATTAAGAGATCAAAATGAGTGCATCTCCAGTTGCTCGTCAGGCGACTCAGAGTCAGAGCATACCGTCCCGGCGGATTCTCATCAATAGTGCGTCCGATTTACCAAATGACTACTCAACTTCCCTCGGGGGAACCTTATTTTCAACCACTCCAGGAGGTAAGTCACACTCATCAGTTTTCAAAAATAGTTAGAAAAATCTGGAAGAGACAAGATGTGATCTCGAGATACGCACGTAACATTTACATTGGTATGTACGCATATACGTAACATTCATTGCATCCTTTGTTGTGACTGACTATGCACTATGAGGGAGACGAGGCATGGATGACATTGTGGCATAAATATGGTTCAGATGTTCAGGATCCCTTCACCCTTGCCTTGGTTAGATACGAAATATGTAAACAACAGGGTATGATGTGCATACAGATTGAAAACAAAGGAAAATATCGTTCTGTAGACTAATGAATCAATGTCATCTCGCATCTCTGGATATTATTTATATTTGTGAACTGTGGAAGTTGATAACTAAGTAAATGTAAATATAATCCAATTACAATTAAGAAAACAGCAGTTTAAATAAGGATTGACGTATCTTACGAGTCAAGTTAGAATCTGAATCTTTACAAATGATGTCAACTTTCAACTACGGTGTACGGCACAGATTTAGCATTGACTGATTATAGCAAGGGCTCTCGAAAGAGTTTTGACCGTGTATAATATGATTTATATTAATATAGAGAGGCAGGTCGAACATCGAAACTTGATATTTTTTATTAATTAGCAGGTGGTAGGGAAATAAATAGGATTTAATATTTATACACAATTCAGCATTTCCCAAAATTCTTGGTTTATTGCATATGAAATGAAATATGAAGGCACTCATGATAATTACATATTAAAATCAACAAATGACTCAAATCCCTTGTTAATTATCACAATTCGGTTGTGATTCTAGATTCTATTCAGCTAGCATTTGGTGTGTGTGTTGTGTGTCACCCATCGCACTCTGCGATCCTAAGCGAACGCAAATTAACCAGACCAGGGTCACATTAATTTTCAGTCCAAAAACAAAAACCCATCAAACGCCATTCCTGTACGTTTAGCCGAATTAAAGGATTCTGGTAATTAATAATTAAGACATCCTGTTTTTTTTTAGATTTTGTCCTATATTATTTAGGGAGACCCGTTGGATCTTGTAAGGACACTTTGAATTTAATATAATAAGCAGGCTAGATTTTTATTTTATTACTAATTTCTTTTTAATATCAAAATAAACGAATTTATTCAATCACCGTCTTTCATACAAAGGATGCCCAATGGACACGGAATACAATTTAATATTTGAATATTTGCTTAAACACTAGATAGTATTACGATTTACGAAACTACAACTTAAAGTACTGGAGCGAAACCGGAGTCTCAATAATTATTTCTTTCAAATATAATTACTTACTGGATGCCCATTTTGACTTTCCTAAAACTCAACCCACACTTCAAAAGCATTAAGCGATTTGTCAAAATTAGACATCACTTTCAGAACGGAATTTGTTTGAATTACATAATAATTATGTAATTCAAACAAATTCCGTTCTAAATACAATTATTGTGTTTAGAGAGATTACCAATTACTTACGTGTATAATTTTCTTTTGAAGTTACGCCCAGACTGGTTTTAATTTCAAGATATTATCTCACGTTGTTTAAAAGAATCCACTCTCCCCAATAAGCACAAACTCATGCTATACACAGTGTTTTAATTTTGTCTAATATAACTACTACTAATTGGTTGATTTATTCATTTATTCAACTGTCAGACCGATTTCACATATACGTGTTCTTTAAAATTTTCTAGTACCAATTTCACCGGTGTACTTTTATCTAGAGCGTTCTGGCTTCTGGCCATTCACATTTTCTGAACTTGAATGAAATATAATTCTTTTAAAAGGCACACGTAAACCGGTGATTCGTTTAGCTGATTGCGTCAGATTACATTACGTGTCAGCGGAAATTATAGTCCATTCCATGCGGGATTATGAATTTTCGTACCGTATTATAAATACTAAGGCAAACTTTTCATGCAAAATCGAATAAGTATTTGAAAAGTGTTTAAAACTTTTGTTTTCTCAAAAAGATATGACTTTTTCCGGAATTTGCGATTTTTGCATGAGCACAGAAAAGAAATGTGACTATGACAGCCAGACCCGAAGCTAGGAATGGGCAAGTACGGGCATCCGCCCAACGGCGCGAGCTGATGGGGGCGCAAAAAATTGAAAAAATGTAATAATTTTAATTGAAATGTAGTATAACACTGAAAAAT
>JAQFYE010004022.1:0-14106 GCA_034694305.1 Protaphorura glebata
TACACTTAACGATAATTCGTCGTGATACTGCTTACACTTAGTTTCACCTGACACAACTTTGTCTTCCAGAACTGAAATTCGTTGCTCTAGCTTATGACATGAAACAGTATTTTTAGCCGTGTCTAATTTTATATTTTTTGAACTAGTGTCATACAATTGCAACTGGCCTTCTAAACTAATCACTTTTTCATCTAGACGCTTCAACTCATCTGACATATGTACTATAGCAGTTCTGAGACCGTTTATGCATTCCTCAATTTGTTTTTGCATTTCTGCACGCTCGTCAACACATTTATTTATCAGATCAATTAATTCCTGTGGTGCAGCGGAACCATCCGATTCCCCCTTGCCTGCGCCACTCACATTTGTTTTGCCCTTGCCCTTGGCCTTATTCATGTCTACTTAAACTTATGTATAAATATATATGTATGTCTTACGAGAATCCAGACTTCAGGACGACACATTTTTACCTGGTGAACACACTCACGTGATTGTAATTTTCTATTTTATTTCAAATTTTGACACAAATCACTATTTTCAGACTTTTTAAACAATTCTAACATGTCCACCTCGATTCTCAGATCCGAATAAGACAAGATTTGGCAATAACGGGACAATTTAAACCAGTTTTAGACCAATATTTGACGGACCGCACGATTGATACGACTTGCCTACCTGCCTACCTCTCTCTCCTCCCATTTTGCAGAATGTGGGCATGCAGTACCACGCCCTCTGGATGACAGAATAACTGGTGATTGGAAACAGAAGTCCAAAATCACAGATATGTCTTGGACTGTCGCACTCGTCTTCAAAAGGAATATGAAAAAAACATTCTGTGGTGGGACAATGATTAATGACAGATTCGTTCTAAACTGCTGCCCATTGTGTCAACTGGTAAGACTTTTTAACATTTCAAAATTTTGAAAAACAAATTTGATTGTAATTGTCCAATTTCTGAAAATCGAAAGGCAGTACAACGTTGTTAACTATTAGATCACAATTCGTCAAATATTTTTGTACATAGATGATTAATGCAAAATAACCAATTTTCAGGGCAAAACCGGAAGAACTTTGAAGTTCGGATGAACGAGGAAGATTTTCTTCTGTCGAATGAAACCCGATGGCGATGAATTGTTTTTTGGAGTTACGAAAATCATGGTACACCCCAGTTATTGTGGATATTTAAATGATATTGCCTTGTTACGGCTGAGCGAGAGTGTAACTCTGACGAAAACAGCGCCAATCATTGTTAACCAATTTGTATATCAGTTAACAATGAGACTGACTACTTCGGGGTAAGTGGGACGGTGACTGGATGTGGTCGAACTGCGTATAGCGGTGAAGTTTCTAGAGCACTTCTCAAAATTGATGTCCCGATGCTTAGCAACCAAGATTGCAATGAGAATAGCAAATACAAAGAGGCCGTTCGTGATTCAATGCTTTGTGGGCATTCTGATGATGGTGGCCCGGATTCTTGTCCGGTAGTTAATTTATATGGAATTACATCAGTGTCTGTAATCGTCTTTCGAAATGTTTACAGCGAAATTCTTTCAAAAATTGTGCAAAGACAATATACTCATAATTAAAGACACTCACTGATAAATCAATGTGACATACTTTTTGACGTCTATGCTGTACGACTTAAATAAGAATTCAATCCAATCCAAAATATTAATTCATTGATCTCAATTCAATCTGAAATTTTAGGGAAACTCAGGTGGACCTTTAGCAGTTTTTGTAAGTCGTCGAACTGTTCTCGTGGGAATAGTATCTTAGGGATTTGGATGTGGAGAACCTTGCAGCCCAGGAGTATACACAAGAGTTAAGTTGTAAGTTTCGCTTGTGTCCTTTTGTTTATTTTTAAGTCAAGTTTAAATTTTCTATTAAATATAATTTTGTCTCCAGACTTCTCCGACTGGATTTCGGAGAATACGATGGACTCTAGGTGGTGTCAAGCAAGGAAAGATAATAGTTTGGCCTAACTTAATGATGTATAGAATATTATTCCACACATTTCAAACTTCAAAGGTTTTTAGGGTATTTTTTTTAACTTGGGTCTTGAGATCAGTTTTGGGGGAATGTTCCATGGGATTATCCCATGCTAAATATTGAGAACGAAGACTCCCTCCCCTCTTTGTACTTTATTCATAAATTTTCAATATTTTAAAATGGGGGTTTGAGCGTTGCGTGAGCTAAGACATTTTTGAGCGTTTGGGGCAAAGGTTTTTCAGAAAAATTTTTTTGGGTCAAATCGTTGAGTTAGACCCTAAGTACTTCCCTCGTAAGTACATCCTGGACTTTATAACTTCTATCAGGACGGTCGAATTAAGATAAATATTTCATATTCGGATTCATCAAAAAACTCTAGATATTAACAGAGTTCAAAACTTTTAAAGTTCACAGCAGGGCAGGTAATTCTAATGGGAACGTTCCTGTAGTCATATACATGAATGCATCTCATTTCACTTTTTCCGAGAGGTGTTCCGATCTTATACTGTAATTGGTTCATCACCATATTTCTGCCTGATACCTTGCGTAGTCGTTGTCTTAAATGTGATTTCTTTCATAAAATCACGCGGTACGATAGTGTTAAATAAATTAATTCACAATTTGCTCTGATTATATCCATCGAATACAATTTGACTGGATTCCGGCCCAGTACACGTGCTCTGAATTTTAAGTTGTTCTTGAATTCTTGACATTTGGGAAATCCATCTTAAACTTGTCGCAATGTCCGTTTGCGATCCTAGTGATGAACTTGCGTGCTCCAATAATAAGGTTCCTAAGGAAAGATTAATCAAGCATTTTAAGAAAAAACACCAGGTGTGACAGACCTTGACCTCCCGAACCTTGTTTAAATGACCCTCTAACATGCTAGAATATACCGGAGGTCACAGGCGTAGGGACTACATGTTAAATTTTTCTGAAACTCTGCTGTGATATGGATTTTGATGACCTCCTGAACAAAGTTTAAATGCGCTTTAACTCTAAGAGCATTAAATGACTTCCTACAGGTCACCCAGTGTAAGAGATTACATCTGTAGACAGTATCTTACTACATCTAATAACACTACCTGTTATTACAATTTCCAGCATTAGATTAAGTTCAAAATATAATTCACGACTTTTAAACATACAATGTAAATTTGTTTATTCCAGTCAAGAACATCACACACAACTCGAACCCAACTATATGCCTAAGCTACGCTGATGTGTTACTTTTTTGTACCTGTTCGGAAATATATTCTCACATAGTCCCGTTGATTGCCTTACATTACAGCCCAGACAAACACAACCATTACACACTAATATTGGATTTGAGGGATAGGAAACCACTAATGATAAGAAAGGAACATTATGCTTAGTATTACCCAGTGACTACGCAAAACAAGATTTTTTACTTTTTTTTTTATTTGGTCAATCTTTTCAGAATAAACTGTTGTAAACAAGATCTAACAATAAAAAAATATGTTTACTTGATTTAGCGTATCACTTCAAATTTTGAAATTAATAGTATTACCGTTGAGATTGTGTAGGAGCAATTTCTTAAGTACGTAAAACTTTTACAATTTAATTTAAAATTATTGTCCTGATTGCCTTACATTCGGGTTTTGAAAAGTTTCTAGTAGTTCTTGCACTTCTGACAACAGAAATTGGACCGAGTTCGAAAATTCAGGGTTCCTTGAACTTAGTATATGCTCCAGACGAGAAGTCATATTATTTTGGAAAGCAATTAGAACTGCCCTTTTGATGTGGCGATTACACGTAACATATCCATGGACAGAATACTCGTCGTTCCTTCCCATATTGGATTCACCTTTTAAAAAATCAGCATACAGAATAAATTTAATATTTGCTAAGTTAAAGATAAAGTCTGTCGTAGTCAATTAAACGTCTTCAGTTCATATTCGCAATTTATCAACGAATTCTTAGCTCGCGTCGCCCTGAACTGATATCAAAGAGGTGACAATTTGTAGAGAAGTTCCTTTAGAGGCCCTATCGACCCAGATAATTACCGTGCTAACACTTTATAGCTGGAATCCAAAATTTTATGTCTGGATGAAATTCTTAGTAGCTAGCTCATTTTGAATGTCGAATAATTCTGTACGGATGACATGGTTTGTTTTTCGAGCTCATTAGCTCATTTTATCTTGCCTTTACACCGATCACTGTTTCTTTGTTAAATCATTCTACCTTTTGTAACCCTACCTGTGCATTTCTTAAAATAGCCGATTGAACCCCGAAACATTCCAATCCTTTGGACACAACCGACGTACACTTTTTGGTAGTGTACAGTTTGGCCACGGGGGTCAACAATAGGAGGAGTTGTGTTTCTTCATCCTCGCACGTTTTATCACATTCAACTCTTCCCAAAAATCTAAAAATTATGGAAAATTAATATGAGGTAGCCGAATTTATCTGTGAATAATTCATTACCTGGCCAACTAGAAGACAAGCGCAGTTCCACCTCTGGCATGTACAAATTCTATAGAACAGAGAGTGTTCATGTGCAAAATGCATTCGGAAATCTTCATTCCAAAACATTGACGCTTATGCCATAATCTCTGGCGAGTAGTACATTTCTATGAACATGATTCAACCAGATGTCCCATGAAATATCATATAGTCATTTAATATATCATATTAAAATACCAATTTAATGCATTTTTGTATTCAAGAAATTATTATTTACTGGATCCTCGAATTCGTCGGACTTCAATTCTCAATAAGTCGGACTATAATTTGCGGATTCCACAGAGATGCATGCAGAACCGAATAATGATATTTATTATTTGATATTACTCCGCTCATACCGCGTAAAACTGGTTTAAACATTACTGATTAGCGAAACGGGTCATGTAACCCAATATTAGGTATTCGACTCTATTCGGTCGGCAGAATATTTGGGACATTCCTTTAGGATTCCGATTCAAATTTCCCAATTATTTTAAATTAGGATTACGTTCCGTACTGGAATTGGGATCTAGAACAAGATTCGTGGGACGTGAAACGGTGTAATTGCCACTAAAAATACGATGGAAAGGTCGAAAACGCTAATCTTGATTTCCGGCGAACTACAATGCGAAAACTGTAGTCCGAATTCTAAATATTTTTTCAAATTCGGATTCCGTTTATTTGATAAGTACGATTACAATTATTCCATTCCGATTATTTCGATTCCGAACTCAAATTTCTATTCTAATATTACATTCGATTATTTTTTTATCCGAACTCTGATTCCGATTACTAGCTTTTCTGGATGCACGATTTACCATCCTAAGAATGAGCGAGTGCTCACGCGAACATTTTTTAATCTGTACCTGGACCACTTATTATTTCTCATTATATCATTATACGAAAGTTGGATTCGTTCGTACGTTATTCTTGTTGAACTTTGAATTACTAATTACCAGCACGTACTTTGGAAGTCTACATCTAAAATGATTTAATCATATGTAATTAATGTTTTACGAATTTATGAATGACAATACATCGGCTTGGTTTCTTCTATTGGGTGTTTCGTAACGAATTGGCACAAATAAGAATATTTATTTTCCCTCCAATCGTTGAGGAGCAGTTACGGTGTCGTATCCCCGACTTACTGTTAATGGAACATTATATCCTTTTGTGGTAGGGGAATATTTTCTGATTTGACTACTTGGACTTGGTCAATCAATAATTTAATGTCGGCTAGCAATAATCGACTACTTAAATACCTTTTGAAAACCGAACGTTTCGTTAAGATCTAAATATAAATGCTCACTGTGTCTACCTAATTAACAATATTTAAGAAAGTCATAAATTACAATAAATTATGGACTATTGATTTTGAATTTACAGATTTTATATTTTTATATATGTATGCAGATATGTACATTTTCGAATTACCTGCTTGTAACTTTTTCATTGTTGTTTGCGCATAACATTCTCGCGGAAAAAATTAGTCCGAATGTTAACAACAGGGAATCCTAAAATTATTGACGTTAATACATGATATTAACCAACTAAACTATTATTATGGTTCCGTAAAGTTTAAACATGAATTTTGAAGCACTTAGAGAAAAATTTGGTTATCTAATTTAATTTTCTTTCCAGTCTTGAACTTAAAAGTAATTTATAATTTGTAGGTCAACTAGCTTCGCATGGCGACAACACTTCTCAAAGTGTTGCACATTCTGGTGATTGTAAGCATATATGAAATGCCGGATACACCGCGTCCTGGTTCAGATACTAATTCTCCGTCGACTCCATCCAATAGTAATTCAGCGGTTGGTAATCCCCGAGTTCCTAAATGGTTTTTTTAATTTCAGAACCTGAATATTATTCAGTGACCAGTCCAGCTTTCGAGTTTTGAACAAAAACATAGACAATCCTTGCCTTCCCTGCAAAATTTTATACAATACAAGGATTTTTAAAGATTCTGGAGATTATTTGACGCCTCTGCCATTTTTCCTTTACTGTAAACAATCCGAGCCCAAGTTAAAGAAATATCGGCATCCGTTGCAGACGAAAACCATTTATGACCGTAGAGGCGATAATTTCCGCCACTTTGTGTAACCGCGACTGCCTCCGTCCCATTCACAACATCCGAAAAAGCACAATAATAATAAATATATTAATTTGTTTTGACTCAACCTTTCTCTCGGTCATCAACTGCCCAGACATCTTAAAATTTCTGAGGGTCCCTGGATGTTAAGTGACCAAAAATTTTAAATGTGGCAAAGCCTCGAGAGTTTCTGCAGCTCCGTCAGCCTTGGCCAATGGACAAGAATAACTTCCAGAAGCATGTGTGAATAGAAATAATTTGGCAATAATTGGTAAATTCGACAGAATTCTCCGCTCATAGCCAATCGCGGTCAATCCTTCTTCGGCTGACACGGCTTTCATATTCTTTCAGGCCACACATGTCACTAAAGACGATAATGAAGTATCCAAGCTAATTTTTTCTTTTTAAGCAATTTTTATTCTGAGTTTGAAATCGAAATTCAAATTTAAAATATTAAATACTTTGTTTCAAATCATTACCAACATTATTCGTTCTTTTACCCCATGCGTCAAATTGCTCTAAATATGGCTAGGCATTAGACTACAGTAAACAGGTACGGTCACGGCCGTAAGAACTTTTTGAAACATTTCGGGCCTTATAACTTTTGACGGGAAAGTCGGATCGGTTCAATTCTTTCAGATTCTGAATTCTCATCGAATTCTAGTCACACAATCCACCCACAGAATTTCGAAATTCTGAACTTCATAACAGAGAAATTGAATCGGAGCGTTCCTGCGGTCTACACTTGAAGGAGTCCATAAAATGCATAGCATTTGCATTGCAGGATGTTTGTCAGCCGTTTGACGTCATCATAGTGGAAATAACCCACATAACTTGACAGCCAGACGACGGTTTAACCCTTTTTATTTCATTTCTCTCCCGTGACCGTACCTGTTTACTGTACTCTAATAAAATATGGTTCGTCCATTTCGCATTCCCATGCAAGGAGCTCCAACTCAATTTAATATAATTTCTATTTCTTTTTAAATCAAAGTAAGTTGTAATTCGCATGTAAATTCTTACCTCCATATTTTTTCCCAATCAACAATTACAAGACGTGCTAAAAGACCAACCCTCTGAAAACATTGTATTTAACGATTTGAATATGAAAAACAAATTAGAGTTTCGACTTCTAAATTGTAAGATTGATAGACTAATACCCGCGTCGTTAGGCGAAATGCAGAGAAAAGCACGATAAAGGAATTATTCCTATTTCCAACCGGTATTTTGAATTATACACTTTTTTAAAACAATTTGTAACCTATTAGAAACCACCATTACCGTACGTCCATCCACTCCAATGTTTTGTTCGCATATGCATTCGTCCTCGTCGTGATAGCCAATTTATAAATTAACTAAGAGCGTCAATCAATTAACTAAGAGCGTCAAAGCAAGAAACAATGTTCCATTCCAATTCTATTTTCACCATTTTGCTCGGAAAGCGAAATGATAGTAAGAAATCTAATTCAAGTTCAAATGTAAAACAGAGTTAATCAGAAATAAACGTAGTATGTGCAACTTTCGCAGCATTCTCGATATAGGATAGGATGCATTTGACATGATGTGGACTAAAAATTGTGTACAGGGTATTACATAAAACTTTGCACTTCCACCCACCGTAGCCAAACTTTTGAATTACTGTATTACGGAAAATGAAATCATAATTATTGGAATAATACATATTATTTGACATCAAAATTGTTACGCTCTATGTGATTATGCATTTTCAACCAAAAGCATACTTCTTTAAATTTGTCACTTTCTCTGCGCACTGGTGCACTAGGGGATTGAGTAAGCGGTTATGTGTCACTCTATGTGGAGCGTTATAAGAAAGATGCATAGACGAATTAACCGAAATTCACCAGATGGCATTAGTCACACTTCGTCGTCCACTTTTTCCACACAGACTGGTTTATTTCTGTTTGACGTAAAGGAAATACCCCAAGTAGTAGTAATAGAGAAATAATACTGCGGTGAACAAAGGAACCTCTACTTGCACCCTGTCGGTCTGATTGAATCATAACCTGTACTGCACTTGCACTGGATTTCAGTTAAATTAATTGTGACTAATGGACGACAGCCTTCGTTGGTTAGACCTGTTGAAATTGCAAGAACGATCACAAAAAAGTAAACGATGGCGAAAATGAGATGACTTATTGTTGATGTTTGAGCTGGCGTTCCAAAGTAATTATGCAGTGAGACAAGAAAGTAGCGGAGCCACTCGTGGTACACTTTTGAATAAGCCGGCCCCAGCGGACCAGATTCGTCGGAATTGTAGTGAAAATTTTCTGAAGATATATTTATACTTTATTTCGTCTAGGCCATCTATACCGTATTAGCGAGTATTGACTGCATTTTAGGAAGGAATTAAGTTTATAGTCATCCTGATCTGAAATCCGCTGGAGTTTGGGTTTAAATATTTTGTAACTGTTTCACAACATTGAAATAATTTTTGGTTTGCATGACTTGTGAGGAATTATTCTGTATTGGTACAGAAAATAGAACATTAGCCCACATTCAATATAAAATTAGTTTAAATTAAATCAAATTAAAATTATCAATTAAATACTAAAAATAAACTTTCGAGATTTCCTTTCCAAAATAATTTATAAGGAGTTTGGAACCACAGATTTTAATACATTTGTTAAATTGAGTAAATCTCACCACCTACGAGGTCCAAATTCGATTCTGGGCAGAGAAATCTATCAAGTCTCAATTTAGAATAATGAAAATCAACTACCCGTTGAAATTATTATTCACAAGAATGTGTTGGTGTGTTGTGATACTGGTAAAAATCTGTGTAACTTTCGAATCTGATTGTCTAAAACAAGCCGTGTTTCACCTAACGTTCGAAACCAATTTCGTGAACGCAACTACTCCTATTCAATGAGCGATGAGTCACTTCTAGGAATTGTCCACTTTTAAACACTCAGCACGTTTTATTAATTCCAGATTCAATCAAAAACCAAATAAATAATTCACAAACAATGATTCACGCTTTCAACAACAAATTCTACTCTTATCCTGATATTCAACAACATTCTTATCGTTTTTGATCACTTGTTTCTTGACAGTGTAGTTTAGATTTGAAATAGTATTGGAAGATTTGTACGAAACGGTGCGTAGAACTCGCGGCCGTTCGTTGTTTTCTATTTCCAGGTAGAAAAGCTCTGTTAAATATCAAGTTTTGGTTATGCCTTAGTTCTATAAGTCTCGTACTGTACTAAATCTGAACTTCCGAGGAAAATTTGGTTAAAAAAATTTAAGAATAGAAACATTGAAGTTTTGAGCTTTCTGGGCCCTTTAGAAAGTACGTATTTTGACTTCTCCTTCAGCACAAGTATGTTAAACCGTTTCATGTCCACCTGTCGCAATATTGGTTCAAATATTAAAATAATAACACATACATTTAACACCCGGAGCATTCCATAGACTCTGTAATAGGCTTCAATTGAAGAAATAACTCTTTTCAAACAGAAAATAAGGTGTTCCTGCCAAATTAAATTTTCACGCACTTTTTACGCACCTGAACTGATAAATGAGTACTAATATTTCATAACAACGGAAAATCCAGTGCAAATGCAAATTTGTAACTTCATTTGATTTGTGTATTCAAAACTACCAGCAAAACAAGGAATGGACAATTAAATCTTACTTCGATACTGCGAGTGTCGAAGTGTCGTTTGGATATATTTACCTTGTTAATTATAAATCAAGTTAGTTAAAGATGGATGGTGGAAAGATGTTTTTGATACTTCGATGTTTAAAATAAACCTGGTATTATCGTTTTGGATAAGTTTGAGTTTGAGAAGCATGTTAGAGTTATTAAGTATGCCATGTATCTTTTGAAGTATTCATGTCAATGCCAATAATGCAATGTCAATGTAATGTTATTATTATTACATCCTCTTCCTTTAGCCTTGCACATCAGCAAAATGCCAATGTACTGATTAGATTGAACTAATTACCATACCTATAATGTATAACCATTTCATATAAAAGCCGATCCGATTGATCAAATAAATCAGACCTAATCTGCCCTCAGATCAGACTCAACCAAACCCAATGACTTGACCATATCATTCCATGCACACATATAAATAATCCTAACTATACCTCGGCCATTCGATAAAAACAGCTACATGGTATCTTGACCGTAGTAAAACACATAAATATTCAACATACTATCATTCTCGTAGATAAATTGATTTAAATCTCAAGTATTTTGCAAAATCACTTCGACTAGATTGAGAATCGACTTTGTGATTTGTCTAACGGTATGTCCAGTTGTCAGGCAGGATACACAATGGTACACACTCTGTTTTTACTAACACTGCTGGCGAATGTTTTTATTTCACGAAACAGAATTTGTACACGATCTCTGTTCCAGGAATGGAATTGAGTCATTCAATCGACTATAATCGTATGAGTCATGAATCATAAAATAATTTCTAAAATTGTCGTATACAACAGCTGTTTCAGGATATATTGGTCGATTCTGCACCGTCAGATTCGGACATTTAGCCCTGCTGGGAGGCCTAATAGCATATAGAAATAGATTATACAGTTCTTATGTAACCTGACTTCAGACTTTAAAATCTCAAACATGAATATAGTTATCCATGAGAAATTGTATGACCTTATAAAGGTGTTCAAAATTGTACAGGATTCTGACGTTCCTTTAGCGTGATTTACAACTAATCAGTACCGATTATTAGTTTATCATATTAGTTTAACAGATTCTAAATATAAGCAAAATTGTAAAAATGCGGGATTTTTGAGTTATGATTTGCACCCGTGATTTTATGCTGGATTGACCAAAAATCTAATATTAGACTACATTCGTACGCATGATTTGTCCGAAGTTAAAATAAAGACAATTATAAAGCACAGGGCTCAAACTGTTTCAAGCATTCTACAACGAAGCTTGTTAATTCTATCGACCAAAACCTCGCTTGGGAGAAAGAACATGAAATGGCTAATCCTGATAGTCTAAACCTTCCAAGTTGTACATGTCAAGGGCGCTCTTTCAATTTATCACAAAATACACATTTAAAAATTATGGTTTCGCGTGGTTTGGTGATTATTTTTAGCAAACCAAACTTAACAAGTGTGAAGTTCCGCATTACCCAAATTTTTACGGAAAAATAGTTTTTCATCGATAATTTTCTATTTTCACTACGTTTTCAACTCACGTTCACTTCTGCGCCATGCAAACTTCAAATAGTATGAAGATATAAAGTTTGTAGATAACACAGCTTTCTTATTCGGATGGTTGGGATTTGGAAAAGCCAAAAGCTTCGTTATCTCGTAAAAAAGAATTGGTACGGGCAACCCTTCACTACTTCGCTAGGTTGAGACTCTATTCCTTTGGGTTAACAATGCATGCTGTTTCGACTAAAAATGTGTCTCTTCACTGCCTACGTTCCCAACTATTACGGGAATCCTCCCTATGTAGATGGTAAACCAAACCATCCGTGTATCCGTGTATGGTCGTCCTCTACGACTATACACGGATAATTAAAAATGTTTAAGGCAAATATCAAGTAAGGACACATGAATTATCAAGAACATTTTATAATTACCTTTTGTCGATACCGAGTTAACCAGACCTTAGTTTAAGCTGTTGGCCTAACTTATCTTGTGTATTCGTGTCTTATCAATTTTCATTTAAACCGTCCAAATGAACACTTTTGGGTGAAAAGTTCCAAGTAACTACGTGCAATACAACATAGTTTACGCTTATCAAAACAACTCAACCCAAATTGTTAAAGTTACAGGTGAGTTCGATAATTTTGTCAAATAATGTTCATGGTGGCTGGACTAAATGATTCGTGCAAACATGCATAAAGAAATTGAACGGTAAAAATACCGTTTAAAATTCCGGTTTCGGAATCATAACGCAAGCAACAAATAAAACGCTCCCTGTTCTGGTCGGTTCGGTCGATTTGTTCTTCCGGAGTCTTGAGGGACTTTACCCCTTGAACACAGACAGATAGACGCCTTCCAAAGTCTGAGAGAATGAAATTTTGATTTTTAATTAAGCCTTTACCAAGAACGAAGATATTACTCTCAAAACTCAAGTTTATTTCCAACCCAAAACTAACGACAAAAGTTGTACTGCTTACACATGTAAGATTGTTGTAGTAGTTACGAACCACCCCGTGAATATGGGAGTTGATGTATTTTGGTCATTCCTGCGTATCCATGCGGTTCAAATCCTAGGAATATTGAACACAACCTTCGGAACAGAACAATAGTGAAGTAATGAAGGAAAGGTTTTAAGGAACATCTTAATAACCGGCAACCAGACTCTTCCATATCTTATACACGAATTCACAAATTGTGCACAGTTATTCCGGAACATGATTGCTCAACTTAGGAGGTTTTGTATAATTGAAAAGAAACTTCATTTCGTTCAGAATGCGGAGGAAAGATAGAAAGTGAAAATCCCTCCCCTGGAACCAAAAGGGAATTTTAGTTCTCAAAATAAAAATTTAAAACTGACTGTGTAGAAAAAGGCGTGCGCCTATTTTCCTCTAGAATCGCGAGGCTTTAATGCTTAGAAGCAGGATATTCTGGATATGTTATTTTTCGGATCTTGGAAAAAAGTCAATGCTTTGGTTGGTGAATATAATTATTTTGTTACCCATCTGTAGAAGCTTTGTTGTCTCCGAGCGTTTCAGTAGAATTTCCTTCACAGTTTAATGGTTGAACTGTTTCAAAGATTTCTTGCTATAGGCAAGGTTTTATCTAACGTTTGCTTTTTGTGCGGTTGTACCCACAGCACATTTCTTATCTATTGAGCCAAAATTTTATTTTTGTATCTCATCGCATGACGTAAATCTGCAATTGATTGTCTTCCGATCGATTTTATACTTTTATTTTCTAATTTTATATTTTTAATTAACGTTATAAGGCACGTTCATGTTTTGGTGATCGTGCTTGGTAGAAATTCTTGTGCTCGGAGATCTCATGTTACAATTTTCAATTTGCCTACAAAAATTATCAGGTTTGTTGAGAACACCAAAAGCAGTTACCGATTCAATTATTTGGCAAAAATTAACTGCAAATCTTGTCTACAGTAAAATGAACGTGTTACTTGTCTTGACAATGCGGTTACAAATCAATTTGCCAAACTTTCCGCACGTAATGTTAAGGGTGTTTAAAAATTAGCCCAATTCCAATCATAACTCAGTAATTCTGGTGATTATTCGATTGTTCTCGTTGTTTTAAGGTGGTCTATTGGAGACTATTTTTACTACCAAGAACACCCTACGTAAGCCACAGGGGCAGCGATTGCAATCTGTACAAGAAATATACGACGTTTTAGCCCACGCTAAGAGTTTCGACAAATTAATGTGCAAGCGAATTAAAAGCTAGCTAGCAAATTAAAAAGCAAGGCACCTTGTCCTAAGCGATACAGTACCCGTAAGAACACTTAAGTTGAGCGAAGGATGAAAATGAGTGGTTTGGATGGGTAACCATTCGAGCTCTCGTTGAGTGTGGCTTGCCGAATCGTAGTTCGGCTCTGTGCGTCTAGAGGTCCCTTCTCTAGC
>JAQFYE010004023.1:0-14104 GCA_034694305.1 Protaphorura glebata
AAATTCAAAATCTTAAAATATTAAAATTTCAAAAAAAAGTTTCAAAGTAGTCTGAGAGATAGTAAACGCCCTGTATAAAAGGATTCCATGTGTTAATTTTCATAGAATGAATGCGTTCGATATGCGCATAACAATAAGCAAAAATTCCATAGAGGATTCATCGAACTTATAATACATATGATATAAAAGCTGGTTTGGTTGGGCAATCCGGAAATATCTTACCGCAGCCCCGTAGTTTAGTCTGGATGGAATTTTTAATTGCTCAGACTCAATTCCCTACGCCTTCTACCACATCTACCACTATCGTAGATGTGGATAACAAATAATGTAGTATTCTGTGCTGCTGCTGTTAAACTATTGCAGTATTATTAGATAACCGCGTAGAACCTCAATTAGGTTGGAAATCTTATTCTTATTGAAAAGTTTTCAACATTAAATATATGTTCCAATTATCGTAAAACATTACATTTGTTCCTCATAAGTTTCTTCAAAAAGACACGGGGGGTTTACCCTGGACTGATTATCTATTTTGAATTTTCCCACCAGTTCAGTGGGTGTCCTAGTCGCAGAATAGAACTGTACAACATGTGTCGTAGTCACGAAAAAGAAAATTTTAACCAGTTAAATTCCAGATAATCGTTAGAAAAATTTCGGCAATTTTATGCGACGAATAATTATTCTAATGCCACTTGCGCGAAACACTTCCAATGGATCATCCGTAATTAGAAAAAAAAACATCACCGGGGGCTATACGCTGAATTTACTATCTATCTTGAGTTGTGGGATGACAGAATTCTTATATCACAAATTATTTGAAAAATGGTGGCTTATCGTCTACTAGGAAGAAAGCCCCCATTGTGCTATGCATGTTCAGAGTTCGCCTCATTTTGACGACTGCACTGTCGCCACCCTACATCCAGTAAGTTTTGAACCATCATCTGTGCATCCTCGTGGTACCCGATTTTCATACCCCAGTAGTGCATTTTTTACTGACATATGAAAGCGGAATTGGGGAAAGAACATTCCTATGCGATTTAAAATCTCACAGTATAGGAACACGTAAGTGTCTTAACTCATGTAAGTGTCACAGACAGTGCTACATGGGTCAAATCATGGTTTTTAGAATGTGGATAAGAAAACAGAAACTGTCACTCACTTTCGGTTCTCCCGTATCCACAAGGAGTTCTTCCGGCATGATCCGCCACCTTGTACTGCTAGCCGCCTCAACTTCCCGCATATGTCTGTAATAATACAATGTTAAATCGGTAGGTTTAAGAATTTGTAGCTTTGTTCTACCAAAAATATAAGAAAATACTGAATAATGCTTTTAAGGTTGGCGAATTAGCAAGTATATTCTGATATTGAATAAAACGTTCAATTAAAATTGACGAACAGAATTTCTCTATTGCAGTACTGTAGGTCGGAAGTATCAAATATTGCGAAACCTGACTTATGAGACGGGGTGGCAGTAGCCACGACGTACTATAATATAGCATCATGTATCGTTGTATCGGGGACATTCGACCTGGTTGTCTCAACCAGGAGGTCACGTGTATAACTTTCATGGTATTTTGTTTCATAGGGCAGAAACAATTTCTTACCTATAGACATAAATGACAATAGCAACAATGAGTAGACTGAAGACAAGAACAAATGCGGCTACGAAAGGAAGAACGCCTTTTCCCTCTCTGCGTTCCAAACATTCGGGATCATTGTTCAGGAACCCACATTCCGGGATATCCGGTGGTGGACCCGCATCATTTGGCCAACGAACATGACGTTGTGGCATTCGAACAAATCCACGCTGGGAAAGATAACTGGCCACTACCTGACCAACATTACTGATTAGATTTGTTTCACTTCAATACACACAAAATTTAGTTCAAATTATGAGTATCAATTTCAAAAGAGCATCAAGGCTAAGTTTGGGATTCCGAACTGTTGACAGGACTAGAATAGACCTGTCAAAAAAGATAACCGCTGACCCTTTCAGATTAACAACTCCCCCGAGCTATCCGAAGTTAATTGTAATTGGTATGTCAATTAGGAGAACCACATATAATGTTACAGAATAAATTGTGAGTGAATACTCACTTCATTCAGTCTGGCATTGTACAATTTAGAGCGAAAACTTGGGGACATGTTTATGGGTAGGAATTATGTCACGGACTCACGGACACACATTCATGACCAATTATACGCGAACTCTAGAACAACTAATGTTGTGCCGGTGTCTTATATAAATAATATATTTTAGAAATCCCTTTGGGATTTTATACCTCAAAGTGTCCTGACTCGGGGTTCATGTCAAGAATTGAGTAGTCAGCATTTCGGTCTCCATTCTCATCTATGGTTACACTCCCGGTTACACCTGGAAACCATACAAATTGTTCCGAATTTAACTGAATAATTCCGGACTCCGAGGAATTACTACGGGAAAGAAAACTTCTTTTCAAAATATTACTTGTTTAAACATTCCATTTCAAGAAATACCAAAATGTATATTAAAAATATATTGAGCTATTCGCACACGCAATTATTTTCGGGTTTTGCACAATGTACGATTACACCTATTATTTTCACAATTGCTACTATCCAATATTACACGGAGAAGATTCGCGTGATAAATTCTGCCACGCTCACAAACCTTGCCATTTGAACACATTGCAGTACAGTACAGTTCTGTGAAGTACCATAATAAATCTGTAATAATGAACCCGGGATTTTCTTAGAGGTCGACAAAAGAACTGCACAAAATTGAGTTATACATTACCTTGAAAAGTTCTGTTCCACATTTTGAGAACAATGGATTTTCCATCAGTTAAGGATGCTTTCTCGGTCAAAGTCTCATTGAGGGCCATCCCGAGGAGTATGACGCCGTCGTAAAATGCTCCGATAAAAAAATTAACCTGAACAATTATTTAAATGCTCAACCTTAGCTTCCTGTACATGGGGTATGACAACAGTTTAAGAGTGATAAGAATACATGTACAGCCACAGCCACCTAATACATTCCCGAATATTGTCAAATCAGCAAATTATGAATGAATTAATGAAAGTCAAATTCGGGAGTTGGATTTAGCTTCGATTTCTGAGTAGTATTACTCGCTATTATCGATCGAAATTTCAAACCGTCAAATTAGTTATTCGGTATAATCAGCTCATATCACATTTCCATTGTTAAAATTCGAGTAAGAATCTAGTAGTCAATTTGACACCATATTTAGGGATAAAGGACGTCAAAAAAAGCTTCTTAAACTTAAAGCCGTAAGAATTAATATTTGAAGGAAAAATTCATTCATCACAAAAGTGCACTTTGTGCCTGGGTGAGCTGCCAAGAGCAGATGGGTCTATCGGAAACCGTTTCGTAGGATGATTTACAACCTCTCACCTCTTCTTCCTCTGGGAAGGTGTAGTTATAGTCCTCAAATGCTTTCTCCTTCACATGGTTCGAAAAATTGTCCCAACCCGCAGATTTTGGAATTAATAGCGAGATCGTAATGAGAGCCTCATACGCCTCCTTCGCGTCCAAGTCATTCTTGTCCCCTTTCTGCCAATAGTTTGTCTCACTCGGTTTGTTCTGTGAACCGGCAGTAAAGTCAAGTCAAGGAAGCCGTAAAATTCGGATATAATCAATCAGACACCATACCCAATTAAGTTCATAAATCTCACTTATGGCTAGGACCTAGGATTTGTAGCGTACAGCACCGTAAAGAGGATTATGTGGAAACATAGAAACTGAACTATCTCAATAACCCTCATTCGTTTGGGTCATCCATTCCTCAATATAAAAATGGCCTTACAAATCGTGGACCCGAAACTCGGTCTTAAAATGGTTGAGCAAGTAGTAAGGTTAACTCTTTTAATTCCGAATCTTACGGACATATTTACGTACTAGAAAGGCGTTAAGCGTATCCTCTAATGACCCACATACTTAACACAAAATAAAGTAGTCATGTAAAGAATAAATACGCCAAAATAACCTGAGAAACTGACGGTAAAGGTAAACGAATTCTAAAATAAGAACGTCGACACGTGAACTTAATGCATAATGGGATGACCTACCTTGTTGTATCTATATATGCAGTCCAGGTGATACATTTGTCTCACCGTGGTCGTATTTGCTCACTTTAATGTAAGTTTAATAATTCAAGCCACGGTGACTTGATGATTAACGACTTTAATTTTGGACTTACCTTAAAGAGCTCTACGTCAAGGAATGCCCATTCGCCATTTGTTAGTCCTTTGTAGTGGGCTTTTAGCATAAATTCCCGGACCAGACTTTCCTGAAGACTCAAAATTACAACTGCGGAAAATAGAAGGAAATTTTCTAAACTAGTAAATGCATAATGCCCGAAAATTCTTAGTTACCAGGCTAACACTGCGCTGCACTCGAATCCTTTTATTGTTCCCTGACTTCGAGAAATCGCTCAGTTTCGTTTCGACGAAACTGAAAAAGTTAAGGCTACTATCTACATGAACGTTGCACTGACCGGACAAAGGAAAAATTTTTAATATTCTAAGGTAAAAATTATTTGACCGTCTATCTACTTTAGCGAAGTGATACACCAACGACACCTGGCTCTTAACGAGTATTTTCCACGGTTGATGTTTGTTAGAGGAAACAACCGATTTCTACAAAAAATCTTGAAATGATGGCTGACTTACTGAAGGTCAAAGATTTAAAAAACACATCCTTCAACCACTACACTTGAAACACTTTCTTGTACGGCCAGTGCTAAACTAAGGAAACAATTGATTCATTTTTTGAATTTTACGAGCTATACTTCTGTCTATTTCCAGACTCTTTTCTATTAGTACGAAAACTATGTCTTACTTCTTCCATGAGCCACAATTTCGTCGAGAGCATGATCCATATCTGAGAGAACGGTTCCATCGATATCTTGTCCGTATACTTCATAGTCATACTCTTTCATTCCGCTAATAAGAACTCTCCCTGTGTAAACGCATACAACGCACGGTTTCAATATTTCGTGACTTGAATTCTACGCCTCTATGGGGACTAATAACTTCAAATATTAGAAACAGAATGAGAGGTACGAATCCAAGAGACCTAGGGCGTGGCTGATCTACATTTACCATTTAAAAAACGTATCAGTATGTAGTATATGTGGAGAATATATATGAAAATAGTTCATTGGAATCGGCGGTCATAAAACAGCACCAAATTTTGAATCCGTGACTCAGCCAGAAGAGTTTCTCATATCGTATCTCAAACTTCCATAAATTCTACTCCAGTATATCCAAATAGTACTAACACTCTAACACCAAGAATTTATAGAAAACAACATATCTATCTCCAACCAGGGTCGCTATCATAATCCCATGGCCGATCTTATCGTGGCTCGAGATTTCACAAAAAATGAGAAATCAATTTCATTCACGGACGCCATATCACAGTGTGGCTGTGTGGCTTGTGGCTCGAGAATACTTACAGTATTGTAATTTCCGTCGGGGATGAAAACCATGTTGTCAAATCGGCGAATTAATCCCTATTATCAATAGTTTGAGAAGTGTTAATTTTCCTTATGTCCGTTCTCGTCTAATCTGCAAGCAAATTAGTATCTTCTTTCGGGAATAACAAAGATAGGAAATTCAATGTTGTTTTTGTCAGCGAAATATATAAGAAATCCTGATTCCGTTGAAGCTCCGCTCCGCAATGACGGATTAACTTTGATGGTATATAATAATGTGAACTGCAAAGAACTACTGATGAAAAACTTACCAACAGTGAAAGAAAATAAATCGGTTCGATCATAGACGACAATGAGATGTCTCCAGTTGAATGTCGTGCATATGGCGTCAAAGACCAACTTGAGTCTACACTGACAGTATGAGAGTCTGGTGAGTGTCATGAACTTGGACTTGTCTCCAAAGACCCCCTGTCAAAAAGTTAACAAATAGTCTAATATCACAGAATACTCTATTTCCGTCGATCCTTCTGTCACAACTTCCTTTCTATTCCAGTCTACCCTATATAGCACAATAATATCCGGTCTAGTCTTGTTTTTCATGTCATCTTCTTGTGACTGCAATTCTTTGGCCCCGATCATTTCCTTCATTTTACTTTCACTCGGTTTATCCTCTGCAATCTGCAAGGCCCCACCAAAACATATGCCTAATGTCACTGAAGAAAACCAGAATCACGGATTTTCCAGAGAATCTTATGAAGTATTCATATTCAACCAGCAAATGTGATGTGAAAAACCCTACGTGTAGCGTTATACGGTAAAAGTCTCTTGTATTCAAAATCTCAGGAGTTCTCCATTCACAGGAAAATCCGATCACATATCACATGATAGGATATCTTACCCGACACACATTGTGTCACCCTGTAAACTAGGTGCAAGGGGCAAGTCCTGGACATGTCAGCAGTGTTAAATTGCATAACGTCTTTATCCATATTATATTTTGTAGGGGGATCTTGACGTTTTAACTTATTTGGTAAATGTTCAAACTTTTGTCCGAAATCATTATTACGATTGAGTGCTTCGGGGTTTTTCTTCAAAATGATATAGCATGGTGTGGATAAACAAAAAATCCAATTTACATTATCATTTTTTATAACTTACCGTTGTGTTGATCTGGATTTTTTTCAGTCCGCCGAGCAGTCTGTCCCCAGTCACTTCGCTCTCTGTAGATGGGGGCTGTTGGCATAAAACAGTTTTTTAGGCGACACCGCTTAACAATAAATTTGTAACTAAAGAAAAAATCCGGATGGAGTTTCTCAGATTTGTCAGAAATATTTTGGGACAGTGAAATTTCGGCGAAAATAATGGTGTTATAATTTCTGGGTTGATATCGTAGCGTATATTTTCAGATTTCGATCTGACCGTCAAGTGAGGGATCTTTTAGCAATTACGTGACGCAAAAACGGAGGATTTTTGACCCTTTCTGATGGTCTTGACTGTTGATAGCATGGTATGTTAAGGCATTGCCGTAAGGATTTACTCGAACTTTCCTACGCCCGTTCTTCAGTTGTGTAATTTATGAGACACACATTGACATATCGTTGAATTTCAATTACGATATAACTTCAGCGAAATGAATATCCAAAATTGTGGTTTAGCACAAACGACATAACTTTGTTAATACGGAATTATTGGAATTTGCCAAAGTCTTTTGAAAAAGTCAAGAAATAAACGTATTTCCTCTTATGCTTCCCTTACTTTGAGACTTTCTCTACTTGGGTGACAAACCCATGCCCTTACAAAACGGATTCTCTTACTAGAAGTAGGTGGATATCCATATATGTATTATACGACGAATAACGCGTAGCGAATTAATGCGAACATTTTGTTTAAAGGGAATTAGAAATTTTGAGGATCGTATTAAGTTTAGTTTATGCTGTTATTTTGAACTCAAATAAAAATGTACGTATAAAATTAATCAAAAGCGTGGATAGATGGACGTGTTATTTGAAGTACCTGATCTCCGAGTCCAGTGACAATCGGGATGTTCCAGTAAGCTGCGAGTCTAGCGACAGGTTCTAATGCAAACCCACAGGCTGGTCCAACAAAGGCAATTACGTTTGAGAGGAATTTCATGTCGGCTGCCAAACCAGGTGTCAACGTGTTGTCGCACGTTGGATAACTAAAGTCAAGGAAACAGAAAGATTAACAGTCTAAAACAGTTAACCGCAAATCTGTTCCGGCACTACACAATCAACGATTCACAAAGACGTGAAATACTTTAAGGCAACATATCTGTAACATGCTAATTCATAGAACTACTGCGTATTTTCATCGTCTGCTTAGCAGTTTCCTGATGAGGATTTCTACCACGATCTATTTAATTGCTGAAACTCGGTGTTTAACTAATTACCCACGCGGGACTGTGTATGCTAACATAAGCACGTTCAAGCCATGAGAGCAGATGTAGCAATTGACTAGAACTATTCTTTTTGTCCGCATAGAAGTTCGTTATTATTTTATTGCCAACTCTCAACGAATATTTTAGTAAAAATGGAACATCGTTATTTTGACTGCACTTTTGCCTAAAATATAATTACTTGATACATCCTCAGCGACATAATGAGTGCCTTCTAAAAATACATTAACTTGGCTGATTTGTTACTTAATTGACTCTGTATTAATATATTTTATTGACCAATGACCATTTAATTTTTTTGTGTTGGAAAGTTTTGTAATTCCCTGTGCAAAAAAATTAACGTCCATATCTAACGCCATGAATCTTTAGTGGGTGAAGTTTCTGTGAAGCAATAACCAAAGAACATCAAAATTCAAAGAATATCGACAAATGGTCATTGGTCAATTATTGTAAACAGTTGTGACAAAACTGTGAATTTAAGTTTTGTATTTGTTTTGTACAATCGAATTTAAACTATAAATATTTGTTGATCAGATTTGGCATAATGTGCTATCAAGTTACATGCTTTGCTGGTGTATCGTGAGATAAACAAATGGTCACCACCACCACCGTTGCTAGCAACAAAGTATACACCTCGTAAACGGCGATAATGTTCTAGTTATGAGATTTTTAGACTTTTCCCAATAATTAATACGCCTAGTAGTATTTTTGTTTGTGGCAAGTCTGTTTACGATTTTTCATATTTCTATAAAGATTGACTTATCGTATTAGCGCCGTCCAGGTATAGAAGGAAAGCTGTGAAGAAAGTATTTGAATCTTTCAGAAAAATAATCTTTTCGAGTTCTCTTCTGTTTTGCATGCTTACCTGCCAGCCGGCATTCTCTCAAGATCTAACATTACGTATTTATTCCAATAAGTTTAAGGGCACATATTTTTAGGACATACTTTAACGTACAAAAAAGTTCATTTATCTACTACTTAGAAATTCGACTCTTCGATTTAAGATTCAGTAAAATCTTTAAGTAACATATGCTATCAAAACTAAGTATGTTGCGGCTATTCTCTCTTCCAAGATATCTGATATTCATATTCGACCTTTGGATGTCAACCACTAAATCTGCCGGATATCACTATTTGCAATATATCTCTATGAAAAGATGAGTCTAGAGAAACCCTGTTGTACCTTCCTTGTACAATTTATTTCAAAGAGAGAAGAATGCAAACAAACCAGTTAAGTGGCCATTAAGTCAGCGCACAGATGCCTAACATGAAAATGAATTGTTCCAGAGTAAAATTCAGTTGAAAACAAACCTTCGTTGAATTTTTCTAAGGACGACACGATGAGGTTTCAGGTACATTTCATTGACAACCTCCAGGGCTAAGTCAACGGCCGGTGACGTTTTCTCCAAGTCGAAACCGGAACCAGTACCAGACACCAATAGAACTCCGACACTAAAGTGGCGAAATCCACGTGTGTCTTCCACAGTTGTACTCCGAGATCTTCCTTCCGTTAAAATCAGGAAGAATCCCGGAAATACGAACCACCACCACAAACTCATCACACCAAAGGATCTGGACAGACTGAAGCAATTTCACCGAGTTTTCGGATTTTATACCATCCAGAAGCAAAATTCTACAACATGCGCTCAGATCCGATCCGAGGTTCTCTTTCCATTCTTGGTGTGTGAAAAATACTAAACGATTTGAAATAATTCACTTACTCTACTTCAATTCCCACGCATAATAAACTCAGTGAGATTTAGACTACACTAACAAGAGATGTTCACCAATTGAAGGTATAACCTAGACAATCCACACTCCGGTTGGGATCCGACTTAAAAAAAGTTCAAAGTCGTCTGCTCAAATGAAATACCTTTTTTACCACTCTTCAAAAATGTTAAAAAAAAAGTTCCCGAGGCCCTCCTGTAAAATTTAAAAATCATGGGTTAAAATTCATGCCAAATATTTCATTTTTCAATTCAGATCTATGTTGAGAGCTACCCATCGAATGCATTACAATTCTTTTTAAAAAAAAAGTTCAAACTAATTTTTTTTTTCAAAATTTTTACTGGAAATATTTAAAAATGTCAGGAAAAGTCAAAATTTTGTGAAAAAATATTCAGATTTTCTTCAAGAGAAATTCTAATGGTACTCCTGGTGTAAAATGTGTCAATCATATCAATCAATCAATGTGAATGACTGTTCTAGGTTAAAACTTCAATTTGTGAACTTCCCTTGTAAAACTCTATTAAGAATGAGTAGGTGTCCAAATGTTAGTGACTGATAAGTTGTGGGAAAGAAATAATATGATGAGATGAGTCAAAACGAGAGAGTACATTGACGAAACCTGAAAAACGTGATGTTTTGCCACAGCCGGCCGAATTATTAAAAAGTAGTCCATTTAACTTCCAAAGGGAATTACGTATCTTTACGTCACGACTTTCGTGGGAATGAGATGTGAGGTGACAAGGGGATAATAAATTAGCGACCTTCATATTTCATTCACATTTACCAAGTTAAGGCGATGGATGGATATTACAGGGGTGGGCAGATGTTTTTGGACAGTTTGCTTACGCCTATATCTCGCGCAGTTTGTGTGAAAATTTTTTGAAAAAAAATGTGACCTTATCCTTGGACAAATTGGGACAAGTGATAATTTTTACAGATTTTTTGCATTCAGCCATGGGTGCGAAAATGGCCGCGGAAGGTGAAACACTAGCATAAACTTTTTCCAAATTCCGTCCAGAGTCGTCGCCCTTCTTTTCCGAAGCCTTTGTTTCAGAAATCCGAATGCAAAAAAGTCCATTGGACTTGTATCCGATGATTTAACAGCGAATCCGGAGCGGAAATAATTTTAAAAAAATTTCTAAATTGTAAATCGGCTGCGTAGGCCTCGATTTTATTTCAGTTGTAGGAAGACGACCTATCATGATGAGCAGAAAATTTATGGGACTCATCAGGGTACAACGCGGCGACGTAGTCCTACAAAACCGGTTTCAAAATTTCGGAAATGTAATATTCTGAGTTTATTTTTACATTTTGGGGGACTCCGATGAGTGGCGTTACCCCACGTAGGGTCAAAGCTCCGACCACCGTACAGTTTTCACAACACTTTTCAGGTTTCTCAGTGCTAATATACGGGGTCAGTTTTTCCTGGTTTCCGAAAATAAATCCGACTGCCGCGTCTTGAATCCTGCAAGTAGAAACGAGCCTCAAGAAGGGTGACCAAAAATCCCGCCATTTTTCCCGCCAAGTGACCCTCATAGAACTTTCTGCAGTTTGTTTTGCGTTTCTTGACGCGTATCGACGTCAATTCATGACCTCTGGTCTTCTTCATAATTTTTGCACCCAGATTCTTCTTGAGGACTCTCCAGACACTTCGTGACACTTTCAGACGCTTTGAAATTTTATTTTGAGTCCGAGGGTACTATTTGTCTATTAAGATAAAGTGCTTTTGTATCGATTTACGGGGTCGCTGAAACTTCCGTAAGACCCAGAATTTGGTGACTTCTGCGGTTTCCGGTACAGTTGACAATGTCTGACCCTCCACCAAAAAATAATTCAATTCCGTGACCTTTTAACATTTCTATGATCATCCGAAATGACAAAACTTCTCTGGAAAAAGTTCTCACAAGTGTTTCAACTTCAGCGGCCATTTTGGCCCGCATGACTTAATGCATAAAAATCTGTAAGAATTATCACTTGTCCTAACTTGCCCAAGGATACGGTCATATTTTTTTCAAAATTCTCTAACCCAGACTGCGAGAGATATAGGCGTACCGAAACTGTTCAAAAACATCCGCCCACCCCTGTACTAACCATGCTTTCTTCAAGCACTTTTCCATTCGTTAAAGCCCGTGAATATATGTAAGTTGTTTTGGCAAGTTATTGTCAAAGAAGGTAGAATCTCCTAAGCTCTCTGGTCGGCTCGGATGAATTTCCGAAGAAAAATGATCTCAAAAAAATCGCGCATTTAAGAATTTACAGGGACTCAAAACTGAGTCTTCTCTTCTCTCTAATTTCTTTCTTGTACTTTTCAAACTTTTCTCTACCTTTCGGCTAATGACACAGGAAGTAGTCTACCAAATGTACAATTTGATAGTTTAACCCTATTATAATTATATCCCTCCATTTGCCCGTCGCGTTGTTTTCAGTGAGACCGTACTTGAAGCGTAGAAGGGATACGTTCGCAGCAACGATAACTATTTAAGCGGAGACACTTGATATTGTTCGCTGTTCAAAAATTAAAACTTAAACATCTTTATACATTTTTAAAAGTAGGGGGGAAATTAGGATCATTCTTGCTACCTCACCGTTTACATGGGTCAAAGGAAGTGAAGTACACTTCGACAGGCGTGCTTGCTGTGACTTTTCTCTCGGAAGTCTTCACGGCTTTTAGTAGTTCTAGTTGGTTCGTAATGAATGAGCGCGGTGGTGTCTGTATTCGCTCGTCTTGAGTTGAAGGGAAACAAATTCGACAGAATTTAAAGACAACTAACTCAATTGCTTGTGGTAAGGAACTCGTAGTACATACTATAAAAGAAAAGAGAAATGAAACACTCGCTTGCAAACAAACGGAAAATAAGAAAAAAATAACTTCAGGACTGACCCAGTCGTTATGTCTCACAACGGTTGTGATCCTGTGAACATCTCTACCGCTTTTGACACCCAGACCGTGACAATCCAGTCTGAAGTGGCTCAAAATTTCTTTCAAGTCGTCATGTGCGTTCGAATACAATTAAAACTAACTGCGTTCACGCACGAGTAGAGTGATCCATCACTCCTGGTTACTTTTTTAGATTTGATTTAAATGTTTTAACGTTTGATTTCTTTAACCATCGAGAGTCCGTAGAATGTACGGTGTGACGTACGTAATTTGCTCTAGAGTTAACTCAATCAATCATGGCTCATTTGATATGGTTATACTTGGAGAGCAGAGTCGATTGAATTATAAAGTTCAAGTCCCCAATTTTCCCACCAAGTTTCGTACAAAAGTATTATGTGACATACATTTCACAATATTCTTTGGAATATTACCTTTTTGATGAAAAAAATAGCATTTCCACAAAAATGGCATAGCCTTCAGTTAAAAGCTCCTACATACACAATCAAGGAACTTGTAATTTGTCCAGCGCTCAATCGGAAAAGAGATACAGTGACCACATATTACGCCTCACTTCAAAAACTAGGGCAGTTCGTGAAATCGTATAGCACAAGGACAAAGGAGAGTAACAAACTCTGTCTCATCTTGACCGCCCTACAGATGGGGTACTTTTTTCGTAATTTTTGTACTACTGTAAGGTCAAATTTTCCGGGATTATATAATTAGACATTTTTGCGCACGTCCCTTCACATTCTCAGCTGGTCATTCCTCTAAAGTAGGCCGACTGCATGCAGTCTACCTCTCAGCCACTGACCGATGCCCCAGGGTATTCCCACGTCCGCTCTTTTCCCAAGCAAAATCCAAATCGCGCAGACACAGCTATACAATGGATTTACGAATAGATTATCTCCATCCATAAAATCCAGTCGCACTTTACATTTAGAATTCCTACAAAATCTTTCATCCTATTATTAACCCATTGTTCTCAAGGGTATAAAAGGACCTGCTTTTCAGTCCTCCAGCTCAGTTCCCATTCTACTTTCCAAGCTCTAATAGCTTTTCAATTTTCTTTCATCCCAGTAAAAATTGTAAATATAAGGTTTAACGATAAAATCCCAAGTTTGTTTCAACGTTGGCCCAGGATTTTCCAGCTAGGATTCTCTTCCGTGCTTTTCGGTCCGGAACCTTTACAGGCCTAGGATTTTGCTGTTGCTCGTCCACGACAACGCTAAGGTGGACAGGTACGCTCTTCATCCTTTCCGATAGGAATTTAAGGGACTATTTTTAACATTGCCATTCGCATAGTGGGGCCGTGACTAGAGGGTCGGGTCCGCTCATAGTTGGCCTTGTTAAAAAACTGCCCTGGACAATTCGTAGCCCTAATTCCTTTTCCCTAACCAGTTGGGACAGGGGTAATTTGTGACCACAATTAGTTAGCGGGTCTGTGGTCCAGCCGTGACACGCGGAGTGGAAATTGGGTCCTTGGACCTGAGATCCTGCTTCAGTGCCATTACTGGATTTAGGACTTGGGCTAATTAGGTCCTGGAGTTGTTCCAAAGTTGCCCCGAGTGGCATTTAGCGTGTCTGTGGTCCAGTCGTGTCCACGCGTAGTAGAAATTGGGTCTTGTACCTGAAATCGTGCTACAGTGC
>JAQFYE010004024.1:0-14104 GCA_034694305.1 Protaphorura glebata
CGGATCAGAGCGAAGTCTGTGACAAGACCCAAAGGGTGAAAGTAGCCGGACTTTAAACTCTCAATATTTATTTATTTTTATAAATCCATTTATAGTTACTTTGCGTAATCAGTTTTATGGACAACGATTAATTGACAAATAATGTGTAATATCAATAATGCGAAGATTAAATTGCAAATGGCCAGACGCCTGACACTGAATTTTTGAATTTCAATTATTGTATCCAAAACACAATAGATATGATCCATGTTTGCTAACAAAATTTCTGAAACGAAGATAATACTCTACGCATGAAGTTACTTTAATTACTTATATATCCGAATATTTTTCTCCGGAAGATATAAAAGAAATTCAATTTTTTTAGGTGTAAAAGAGAGCGAACATTCCCCTTGTCGTTCCCTACAATCGATACCGGAAGTCCGTTGACCTGTCGCCATCATTTCCTTCTACAGTTTGCTGATTACATAACGAATTTACATTACATAGGTACTGCGTGACCGAGACAGGATTTGGTTTAGCAGCAATAAAGCGGAAGAATATAGACTTCACGAAATTGAGTAAACCTTGATGAAATGAATGGCTAAAGTGACGAAAAGAGGTTCTCTCGATAAGGGTTCATTTACTTAAATGTTATTTGAGTAAATAGGAAGTTGTAAGAATTTTTTCAGGACCGGATCATATCCTGCTGTAATATTTAATCCAATGTATTCTGACAAGGTAACTCCACGCCCCATATTCCATATCGTGAATAAAGACTACAATTTTTGTATCAGTTTGACCCGTTCTACACACCCGATTGTCTTGTATTAGGGAAGTTAAATTTCCAAAAAAACCAAAACACAAAGATATTACCAAAATTGAACGTTTATGTTTTTTAAAGTTAATGGTGATAATATCATTTCTAAATTCAGATTTGAAATTATTGCACTGTTAAGCAAGTATGTTGCCTTTGGTGCGTTGTGCCACATCACTCAATTTTATAAGTATCTCTGCACAATTACAACTAGCTGAGTCTGGAGTGTAAAAAAATACACTAGGATACTACATACTATTTGTTCGAATCCACTTCTGAACAGACATGGCTATTAAAAAAGAGACACAATAGGTATTAACTCAGAATCCGACGACATGAAATTAATTTTCTCCAATGAGATTTCTATTCCAATTTTTAAAAGGTGCGAATCATTTCCATTTTTAAAACTTTGCATAATTATGCATATTTTGGATCTAGTGAAACTTTACCTTGTGAAAAGTCATGCTAACAAATAATATCTTTATTAGTCATACATAATCGGCCAATTCCACATTGTGTGAATTTGGCAAAATAAGTTTGCGAAAGAGCAAAAAAAGAACTTCCGCGTTTTAAGGCACTTTTCTGTATACAAATTTTATCTGTGAAGCAAGTGGAACGCAAAGTGCGTCAGACGTCCGCCGGGCACTTGACCACTGGAAGATTTACATTTTTGTTATCTAATATCTATTTGCGTAATTCGCGGATGTTAACCTGTTTTGGCACACTGACTTATTTGCACATTGCAAATTTTATATGTCTACACTTGATGTTACGTGTAGGTCTGGATGGAATTATTGGTCCGAAGGAATTTTTGTCCCGTGTTGTTTTGAGAAACAAGAGCAAATATGACATGCAAATATGAACCGAATATTTTATCTAATAAAAAAGACGTGTGATTTTTCTATAAAATAGTTCCGGGATCGCATCGAGTTCATTCACTCATATTTTGATACTTGAGAAGTTTTTTCTTAATTTACTGGGCGCATCTTAGTGAACTAAAAATGTCAATCCGGGTCTGTGCGATCTTAGTATTTTCTCTCATCTTCAGAGAAGTCTTCAGTTCTGCGAACACAGGTAAAGAGACACGAAATTGAATCTCCGTTAATGAATACGTTCAAAAAAGTACACAAATATTAAAACACTAAATTATTACAGATTTCAGAATTATACATGAAGTGGACGACTCTGTTTATTTCATTAGCAATTCCAAGGTAAGAATACTCAAAGCCTGCTCTTATGTATGAGGTTCAGATGTTCTAATCACCAATCTAATCTTGAATATATTGAAATTAATTTTACGCAAAAATTGTACTATTATTATCTGCTTTACCCCTGAATTTTTACCCATTAGTTTGGAATAGAAATTGAAAGCTCCTCAATCCTCCACGTTTAGAATTTTAAATGAACCTAACCGAATACAACCCATAGGTCATCTAAAATCGAAATTTTAATAATTGAATGTACCAATTTTCTAGTTTAGAAGCAATAGAAATAAATACACTGGTTTGATTGTTTAGGCAGACAGAAAAACTGCGGAGGCCGAGTGCAGAGCCCTTGGAAACTCTCATCTTCTCGCAATAGAAAGTCGGGATGAGTATGATGAATTATTTGATGAACTTCAAAAAAACGGTAAGAACTTTTTTTATACTAAGCTGTTTGTTATGTGTACGAAAATGGCTGGCTCCCACTAGTAGTGATTAACCATGAATTTCTAATAAGTTTTTTGTCGAATATGTGGATTATGATATCTACTATTAAAAATTTCAGATAAAATCTATCATTTAAATTTAAATGATCGGAGCCCAAAATTTAAAGTTAACTGTTGTCATGTTTGTCGAAGTAGTAATCGTATTTTGGCTTCCAACGTGCGAAGCAATCGGTCGTCCGACGTCTATTTGGCGAACCAAATAAGAAAATTTTAATTCCGACGAACTTTATCCGAATCTGTACTATCAGTATTTCTAATACGCCAGTCGAGCCGTTTCATCCATCCGGAAAAGAATAAGAATACTTTTATTTTACTTTTACGTTGCCTTCTGAAGTAATCAAATTGTGATTGATTCTAATTGACGCATGGATTTGTTAGACTCCGGCACTCTGGCTTAATCTAATATTAGAAAAGATAATCAACTATCTTACCTGCCCTCACATCAACCAGATCAGATAAAATAGTTACTGAATTAGAACTACTGCCCTAGAATTATTTTAGTGTATATTGTGAGAAAGCGCTCCTAATGTTACATTCTTTAGTTTAATTAAACACGAAGGCAAAATTAGTAAGTGGTTATTCATCCCATAATTGGGGCGGGACGAGCCTTTCTGTTTCGATAAATATGGCAGATGATTGATCCGACAATTCCGGGTTATACTACGTGCTTCTTATAGTTATAGGATTTCCTCTAGACACGATCCCGTCAGATATCCTGCCCAAAATTTTGTGGGCACATTCGGATAGGATATCTGATCAGGTATTCGCCTATAATCTTATAGGTACGTATCTAATTGGACATCTGATTAGGTATCCGGAATAAAATCTGAGATTTTGTTCAATAATAAGTCAGGTAAAATTCTGATATATGATTGGATATCGTTTGAGACTCATCCAATTATCGCCTCAATGGTCTAATCTAGTACCCTTCCGATAAAAATGTTGTCCGAACCTGTTTGGTCAAATGATTTCAGATAACATCGATCTCGAATTTTCTAATCTGTTTTTGCAAGTCCGGGATCCAAATTATATCATTACCATTTATTTTACTGCCTGGCCAATTATTTTGGTATTATCCTTAAGAACGTAGCGAGAACCGTGTAAAATGGTAAATTCTAGAAATAGAGTCCGAGTTTCAAATAATAGCCGGACTAGACTTCATCCTTATGAACTTTTTACTCCCTTGACATTACTGTGTTGAAAGAAAATAAATTGATGAAATGTTCACTGAGAAAATGAGGGTTCGATTAAAAACCGGGTCACAAAGTTATTTACGGTAAACACCTCACGACAATGACTTACGATTATTATGTATTACTCAACTATAGTAATTCTCTCTCATTAACCCAATTTACTCGACGTTCCGCATGGTCATAGACTGGCACATTTTTCGGAAAGAAGAATATGTTGACATTTTGATCAACATATCAAGTTAAAAAATATCTAATGAGAGAAAGTGAGCGAAATAGTTATGGTGTTAATTTCAGAATAATTTTTCATTTACAACAGTACGTATTATTGTCTTCCATTTTCTGGCAAAGATAGAATAATTTCTTTTGGAATCACCATGTACTCCTTTCAAACAGACCCATTGGTCATCCCGCGTCCCCTGTCCCAAATTGTCACGTAGAATATTGTTCAAAATTTTTATAATGATTGTTTTCTGTTCAATTTACGCAGATATCGACTCAATATGGACAGCGGGTGAGGAAAGTGACAAGACATCTTATTACTGGCTAGCTAGTTCTGCTAAACATTGGCGACTGACCTCCAGAGTCCGAAAATCTCTGGTGCGAAGTAAGCGCGAAGCCATTTGCAAGGGTCCTTATTGTGACAACCCCGATGGTGGAGAAGACTCTAGAGGCTGCGCTCCAGTTCGGCCAAAATGCGAAATCCCGGATTGCAAAGTGGAGCTCCTCCCATGTAACACGACTGTCAATCCTTGCAAAATCATTACATCCGAGTGCACAACCACCCGCCCCAAATGCTCTACAACTTGTCCACCCTGTAAACTCCATAAACCGGAATGTTCCATCGTTCAAAAACCTTGCACCGTAGACAATTCAAAAGAATGCGAAGTTGTCCGAAAGAATTGTGTTGTAACCAAACCAACCTGTACAACAACTCGACCCCCATGCACGACTTATACTCCACCCTGTGAAATCACAAACCCTCCCCCTTGCACAACAAAAGCCCCATGTCGCCCTGTCCAACCTTGTGTGACCACGCAAGCCCCCTGTTCAACTCAACCCCCTTGTGTCACAACAAGGCCCCCCTGTCATGAAGAACCTCAACCTTGCACATTCCGACCAAAAAAATGTGTAACAAAAGTTCCAGATGATTGCGAATCTTCTGAATTGTCATCTTGCGAAGAAATCACAATTTGTGAACCCGAGGGGAAAACTTGTCCACCCCCTGTTCGAGTTTGTCCAGAAATGACAGAAGTATGTCCGGAAACAAAAATGTGTCCGGTCACTACTTGCAAACCGACAATTATTTGTGAGACCCCTGCAGAATTGTGTCAATCCCCTGCAATATTTTGCCCTCTACCGATTACAAGCTGTAAACCGCCAATAACCCATTGTACGCCACCAGTCGTGACATGTGAGGAACCTGAGACGATTTGTCCAGAGCCAATTGTCTCGTGTCCACCACCAGAACATGTTTGCCCACCGGTCCAGATCGTTTGTCCTCCACCAGAGGTCACATGCCCACCGGCTGTTGTCCATTGTCCCCAACCAATTATTAATTGTCCACCAGCCGTTGTGGATTGTCCACCTCCTAAAGTTGATTGTCCAACAGCAAAACCTTGTGAGATCCCGTATGTACCAGACCTTCCTCCTTGTACTACGACAGAAGCCCCGGAAATGATCAAACGTTCCAGTGCCAGTGCTGAGCCCAGTCCTAGTCCATCGCCAAGCAAGCCCAAATCAACATCCAAACCCAAGAGAGTCCATCCCCCATCCTGTATTACAATGAGCAAGAATAATTCTTACAAATTCGACTTGGAGGACTGCAAAACTGAGCACAGGTTCATTTGCGAAAAACATCACTAGGTCTGAACTTTCAACCGTTAAAATGTTTTTAACGGTTGAATAATTTTATAGTTATGTCATACAATTTAAAACTGATTGATTGTTTGATTTTATTTACACTGATGCAATAAAATAACAGAGAACGTGCTTCACAGTCTTTTTATTGTCACAACGAACCCCTTGACTTTAAGATTGCAGTGATACCCGTTCGATGAGACCAGTCTCCGTCGAGATGATACACTTTCTACTGTACAAAAGTAAGATGTTGAGACTACTGTCTTACAAAAGTGGTCACGATTTAAAGTTGTAGCATATGTAGACCGTTCAAGTGAGGTGGTCGCTATTTACGGGACGCATTAGGCAATACGGCAGGTCGTCACTTAAACAGGTGGTCGTAGGAAGAGGTTTTAGTGCTCTTGTCATTAAATTAATTTGTCGCAGGATATTTCACCTGCTTTCAATTAGCCCAGGCGCCTAGGCAAAGGATTGATCAGCCCTTGAGGGTTTCAACTCCATGGATGGCAGTTCGGGTGATCAAACCTCACTTCAACTTCGAGTTCACCTTTCGGATTCTAAATTAAATTGTTTTTTTTTACATACCGGTTGAATATAGAAAATCTGGTTTTCGGTCGTTTTTCAGCCGCTTTTTATAGTCTACCACCCGATAAGGCGAATTTTGAAAAAAAAACTTCGCCACAGCATTTTCAAGTGCTATTCTAAGTTGATGTTGCCAAAAAGAATTCACTTTTCTGAAGACGTACGAAAATGGAATTTTGAAGCAGAACCGACTTGCTCAGAAATTGTCGATCCACGGCTAGCACTTTCGTTGAAGTTCGTTTTTCGAAATTTTAAAGTTTAAAGAATGGGCAAAATGCCACTCGTAATTTGTGATATTGTAGGAATAACTATTTAGGAAATTATTAGATTTTGTTCGGTATTATGCATCTATGGAAAACGTGAAAAGCTAAACTAAAACTTCATCTACGGGCAAATTGGGTTTGCTCTTACATTATTCCGATTTTTGGTTTTTACCAAAAAAAATTTTTAAGTCGAACTGAGAAACCCCTAACCCCAAGGATCCTGAAAGTAGTTATTATTTCAAGTAGCCCTGATATTAATTAGAATGTGGACTCAGACGATTTTAAGTCAACAATCCTATATTCGGACGGTATTCTATTAGTAACCTGTCAATTTTATTCAGTAGCTTTACCTGACTGATCTCTGGAGAATTCAGATGTTTCTGTTCTACCACCCAGAAAAACACTAGAGAACTCCAAGATAAAAACACAAGACACGCGGAAATATTAATTTTACAATTCGCAATTACGATTAGACAAATCAAAAAATACATCAGTCAGTGACAATGTTTATTGAAATATATTTATTTCTGTTCATTTTCTCAAACACACATTCTCGTATTCAACTGCAATTTGTCTCCGAGAGACGTTTTTCCTCAGAATTCCTAATACCAGAAAAAAAACACTATAAGAAATGATCCTGTCATTCCGAATCAAAATCATTTTTTGGAATTATAACAAATGGAGATATGGGGTTAGGATACAGTTTCAGATAAAAATACTTCAAAACTGTTTCATAATAACAAATCCTTACTTCAGTTTAGTACTATATATATGTCTTAGATTTATTGAAGACATCGAGGATATATTTTTTGCCGAAAAAAATAACAAAAAAAATGTTGCCTACCCAGAACCGCCAAACCAGAATTATAACAAAATTAAATAAAAATTAATAAATTCAAAAGTGTTTCAAAATAAGAACAAAATCAAATCAAAAACTAATGAATTAATATATATATTTTTAAATATTTTTATTTATTTTACAAAATAAAACAAAAATAAATATTTCTTAAAATAAAATTGTTTTACTTTGTAAAGTGATTTACTATTTTCTTAATTTTATTTTCCTTCTGGTAGCTTAACTACGGGATTTCCATAAGGCGGACCAGTACCACCATTCCAGTACTGTAAGCTTAGAGTCCATTGGAATTTAAATACAAATGTCCACTTAATGTTAGAGAGAAAAATTAGTTAACTTGTCTGAGCTGGGAGGATTGGAAATACAAATATTGAACTGGATGTATTTCAAAATATAGGAAAACGTTATTGATGATTAAATTGTCAAATCTAAATAGTAATGCCAGCCTTCTATAAAATATAAATATATAAAATATGGTTTGCAATAGACGAGGACTCCTCAGTGAAGGGCAAAGACCCAGTTTTCCATTTTTTCTGATTCAAGATGTTCTTTCCATTGCCATAAATCTCTCAATAAATTTTCCTTATTAGCAACGTGTGATGGCAACAAAATGTGTAATTGGAATGTAAGACAATCTATTATTATTACAACATATAATAATTCCTACTGAAAGAACAACAGGTTTTTCTAATTCGTCTTTTACCGTAAATACCACATTTCATGACAATGAGTCAAATATTGATATATTACACACCTGCACCTGTATTATAATTTTTGAATTAACTATTCTTATTAATATTATCATTCGTCGTAGCACAAAGACTGGCACATTTTTTGAGGAGTATTGGTTAGCCCTCCATACGTCATTCCGGGGAAAGTTACAGCTTCAAGCAGTTTCGTTAATCCAGTATATAGAATAAAATTAAAATGCAATAAGGCTACACTATACATTGTCTCTCCAAGAGATCGACCCCTAACTATGTTGAATTATAATGTACTGCTGACTGCACCGGGCCGAATTTTCTTTTCTAATTGAAACAATTACCCACTGGAAATCGTAAAATCATATGTCTAGACTCGCAATAAAGAATAAATTTCTGAATATTTGGGCAATTCATTATTTCCTGGATAGAATGGCTGTACTTTTTTTCAGATGCGTAGAATTGTATGAATTGAATTGATGTTAAAATCGCTTAAAGAGCTTTTCTGGTAGTAGATTCTGTTTAACATCATTAGACTGGAGTTCTTGACAAAAGTAACATAATAAGGTTGCGATGAAAAAATAGTGACTTATGACAAACCAGGCTCTTAAGCACGTCCTATTTCGACGATCAGGAAATGTTCAATTTTTTGCTGGCCTGGAAATGAACAAAAAGGCTAGTCCAGTCTGCATAGGCAGCCTCTTAATATTTCGCTGTGGAGCGTTCGATATTGTTGTTTAATAAAAGGGGCTTTCCTCTACATGAGGTTTATTTGTCCACAGTTAGGATAAATTCCCTTTGTCAAATCGAAGTCACCCATACTCTACAAACAATCTACGCAGAGATTGGATGTTTGAGCCGCGTTACTGGTAGTATTACGTTCTACGACCGGAAATGATCAAACGGTCCAGCATCAGTGCTGACCCTAGTCAATTGCCCAACAAGCCGAAATCAACATCTAATTCCAAGAGAGTTGATCCCCCATTCTGTATTACAATGAGCAAGAATTATTTTTACAAGTTCGACTTGGAAGACTGCTAAACTGAACATAGGTTCATTTGTGAAAAACATCATTAAGTCTGAACTCTTTTGCTTTATTCTATTTTTATTTTAGGAATTTCGAAGTTATGTCAGAAACTATTTGATTCTAAGGTTTTATTTACACTGATGCAATAAAATAAAAAAGAGTGTACTTCACAGTTCTTTTATTCTGACAAGGAACGCCATGTCTTTTATTTTCCGTTGTTACCCGCTTCAGGAGACCAATCCGCGTCGAGGTGGTACGACGCTGAGGTGGTATTTACAGAAGTAAGATGGTGGGAACACTATCTTACACAAGAGAGCCGGTGGTCATGATTGGAACGGTATATTAGTAGCATAGACCGTTCAGGCGAGGCGTTCTCAATTCACAATGAATTTTATTTTTAATTTTGATTGAAATGAGTTGTCCTTTTTTCAATTGGTTCAAAGAATACGAATAAATTAATATATTTGTAGGGCAGGTCAAGTCTTAAATAAACAGGGTATGTAACAGTATATGGCGCAGGTCGTCGCAATTTACAGAGTACATAGGATTGTATTGCAGAGGTCATCTCTTAGTCAGGTGGTCAGAATTTACCGGGTATATAAAACAATGTATAGCGTAGGTGGTCGCGGGTAATGGTTTTACCGTATTTGACTTTCAATTAATTTATCGCAGGGTATTTCACCTGCTTTCAATTTGCCGTCAAGGCCTACGGTGCTGGGCGGCTGGGATAGACGGGTTTGGCGGATATAGTTGTGATGTGGCGTCACTTCAAGCTCCTCAGCAATTAAACTGAGTGTGATATTCGACTTTCCCGTTAATTCAACAAGGAATTCTCGCTCACCAGGTCTCGAAAGCTTTCATTCCTCTAACGACTTTGAGTTCACTTTTGGAGTCTAAATTATATTTTTTTTTATAAAAGAATGGAGACCCCTATCACGTGCTTTAGATTTTTGTAGGGTTGTACATATTACTCACTGCAAAATGAAAGTTAAAACTCGTATGTCAAAATTATTTTGTCTTTTATGGGAAGACGTTTTTTTTTTAATTTAATATTCCAGTGTACTTCGGTAGACTCTAGTGTGTTTAATGACGCTTAATATTTACCGAATTGCAACGCCCCTGATGATCCATGACCTATTCTGATCTCGTAAGATCATGAAATAAAATAAAAGAATGTAATATTTGAGATACCTCTGAAAATACGCATTAAAACGGCACAAGTACTGTCGTCCTAAATTGGTTACGGTATACTGGTTACCTTACCTTCCAGACTCACTCCATTAACAAAATTAGTTAATCATGACAATGTAACAGAACATAAAACCACGTGGTGTATTCGCAGATCCGGTCAAGAACTGCAGAACGGGTGGAATGCTGCCGTCATGTGTGAATTATCAGAACAGTTTTAATGATATGGTTTAGATATTGTTCGGAATGTCTTAGGGAAACATGAAAAGCAGAATTAAAACTTCATCTTCCGACAAATCAGTTTTGTCCCGTTTTTGCTTTGTACCAATTTATAGTTTGTATAGGAAAAATAGATTCCCTATATATAAGTGAACTTGGAAACACCAATGATATTGAAAGTCACTTATATTTTCAAGTAGTCTCAATATTAATTAAAATGTATTCACAGATTCCTCAACTTCCGATTTTCTGTTTTCTGACAACACTCTATTAGAAACGTGGCAAATTAATTGAGACGTATCTGCTCTGAATTCCCAAAACAAAAAAAGAACACCATAACAAATGATCGTGTTATCTGGAATTAAAATCATTTTCCAGAATTGTAACAATAAATTGAGATATGAGGTTAGGAAACAATTTCGGATGGAATACTTCAATACCGTTTCATAATATGATATTATTATGTCAGTTTTATACTATGTATTAGATTTGTCAAATGCACGTGGATACAATTCTTGCCGAAAAATAACCTGAAAATGTTGAAAGTTTATTTGGTGAAGATAATCTATTTTGCATGTGCAGTCAAAAATGTTTAAGCTCCACTGTACCTTTTCTGAGACAAGATGTTCTTTCCATTATCTTAATGTTTCTCAAAAAAATGTTCTTACTTGTGTTACCAACAGTAATAAGTGTAATTGGAATGTAAGACAATCAATTAATAACATATAAATTGATGTACATAATATAGGAGTCATCGTGTCATCAGTCAGTTATCAACATCAGCAATTGTCCATTAAGCCTTGTAATTTTTTCAAAATTGCGCTTCTAGAGATTTCCCAGAATTAGTTACGGATGAATTTTTATATTTAACCTTTTGTAAAACATTTAAAATTTATTTTTATTTTATTGCTATTTTTGTATAAACTTTCGGGGTGTATTATTTGAAAACATTCTAATGGTAAGTAATAAACCAAGCACGTGGCATTCTTTAGAATTAAGCCGAGGTCTACACTGTGCTTTATAATTTTTACATTAATGATGTCTATGAACCGGTGAGACATTCCACAGTGCGCTACACAATCTTTTGCATGTCATTCATTTCAGGAATCACAACTGGTTAATCAATGAGTGGAGATCATGAATTTTAGCACCACTATCAAAACCTTTGGATGAAAGGTTAAATTAATTTTTAATAATTCTCTGATAAAATAAACTGCGACATTGTGTAAAATTGTCTTTCTCGTATGTTTTGTAATGTGGAGATATTACTCGTTAGATGATTTCAATTAAGTCATTTACTTCCGTGTATTTATTATCAAGCTGATAAGTACAACCAATTTAATACAGGATTTGCGGTACTCGTGTATTGTGTATTAAATGTGTATTAAATACTAAACGTGGAAAGTCCAACCAACTTTAAAAAAATATTACTGTGATTGCCATACAAAATTAATTGTCATTCGAAGTACGGAGTAGACATTGTTATACATATAATAGGTGGAAAATATTAAACCCAACCACGTTGACACAAGTAATCAAAACCACGGCATATATTGCAACAGCGGCAACTCATAGTGCAATACCGGGATGTAATGAATTGTAATGAATCCCGTATTTACTCCTAATAATAGCATTTATATCATGAGAAATTAGGGTATGTGCGAGTGGATAATAAACGTCGGGTTGTAGTTGTTGCTAGTAAATTATAGATTCTTTCACTTAAATAGGTTCATATTCTTGTATAACCATTTCTTGGCAAAGGTAGAATAAACGCCAGGAATCACCATGTTGTACCATTGGTCATCCCGCGTCCCCTGTCCCAAATTGTCACGTAGAATAGTGTTCAAAATCTTTGTATAATTATTTTTTGTTTAATATACGCAGATATCGACTCAATACGGACAGCGGGTGAGGAAAGTGACAAGACATCTTATTACTGGCTATGGCTACTTCTGCTAAACATTGGCGACTGACCTCCAGAGTCCGAAAATCTCTGGTGCGCAGTAAGCGCGAAACCATTTGCAAGGGTCCTTATTGTGACAACCCCGATGGTGGTGAAGACTCCAGAGGTTGCGCTCCAGTTCGGCCGAAATGCGAAATCCCAGACTGCAAAGTGGAACTCCTACCCTGTAACACAACTGTCAATCCTTGCGAAATCATTACGTCCGAGTGCACAACCACGCGCCCAAAATGCTCTACAACTTGTCCGCCCTGTAAACTCCATAAACCGGAATGTCCCATCGTTCAAAAACCTTACACCGTAGACAATTCAAAAGAATGCGAAGTTGTCCGAAAGAATTGTGTTGTAACCAAACCAACCTGTACAACAACTCGACCCCCATGCACGACTTATACTCCACCCTGTGAAATCACAAACCCTCCCCCTTGCACAACAAAAGCCCCATGTCGCCCTGTCCAACCTTGTGTGACCACGCAAGCCCCCTGTTCAACTCAACCCCCTTGTGTCACAACAAGGCCCCCCTGTCATGAAGAACCTCAACCTTGCACATTCCGACCAAAAAAATGTGTAACAAAAGTTCCAGATGATTGCGAATCTTCTGAATTGTCATCTTGCGAAGAAATCACAATTTGTGAACCCGAGGGGAAAACTTGTCCACCCCCTGTTCGAGTTTGTCCAGAAATGACAGAAGTATGTCCGGAAACAAAAATGTGTCCGGTCACTACTTGCAAACCGACAATTATTTGTGAGACCCCTGCAGAATTGTGTCAATCCCCTGCAATATTTTGCCCTCTACCGATTACAAGCTGTAAACCGCCAATAACCCATTGTACGCCACCAGTCGTGACATGTGAGGAACCTGAGACGATTTGTCCAGAGCCAATTGTCTCGTGTCCACCACCAGAACATGTTTGCCCACCGGTCCAGATCGTTTGTCCTCCACCAGAGGTCACATGCCCACCGGCTGTTGTCCATTGTCCCCAACCAATTATTAATTGTCCACCAGCCGTTGTGGATTGTCCACCTCCTAAAGTTGATTGTCCAACAGCAAAACCTTGTGAGATCCCGTATGTACCAGACCTTCCTCCTTGTACTACGACAGAAGCCCCGGAAATGATCAAACGTTCCAGTGCCAGTGCTGAGCCCAGTCCTAGTCCATCGCCAAGCAAGCCCAAATCAACATCCAAACCCAAGAGAGTCCATCCCCCATCCTGTATTACAATGAGCAAGAATAATTCTTACAAATTCGACTTGGAGGACTGCAAAACTGAGCACAGGTTCATTTGCGAAAAACATCACTAAGTCTGAACTTTCAACCGTTAAAAAATGTTTATAACGGTTGAATAAATTTCTAGTTATGTCATACAATTTTTGTTTTTATGTTTTACAATTCAACAAAACTGATTGATTGTTTGATTATATTTACACGGATGAAATAAAATAACAGAGAACGTGCTTCACAGTCTTTTTATTGTCACAACGAACGCCTCGACTTTAAGATTGCGGTGATACCCGTTCGATGAGACCAATGATCAAACGGTCCAGCATCAGTGCTGACCCTAGTCCATCGCCCAACAAGCCGAAATCAACAAATGATCCCAAAAGAGTTGATCCCGCATTCTGCATTACACCACCTTCAAGGTCAACATTCATAGGAGTCAATCCACCTTCCGAACAAATGATAGGGTAAGCTGGGCTAATTATTCCCACTTTTGTGCTTGGGTGATTCCCAGAGTCGTTATCTAGTATTATATGAA
>JAQFYE010004025.1:0-14103 GCA_034694305.1 Protaphorura glebata
ATTTACTCTATGGGTTTGGCCATAGAGTACCCCTGCACTCAATGTATTTACTCTATGGGTTTGGCCATAGAGTACCCATGCACTCAATGTATTTACTCTATGACTCCACCACATGCACTCATCAAAATACAACCCGGTCTCTAATTGAACCTGGTGTCCGTTCTGCGTTACAGCCCGGCCAAAATTTCCGATTTTGCAAATAAAGACCCGGGCTATAATAGAAGTTCTCCGGTAATAGCGTTCATATCATATCGGAAAACTCTCAACGTACACTTATTATTTTTTACCTATAAATTTTTCGTATCAACTGATCAGAAGGAAGAGTGCAATATTATCATTTCAGGAGATAAATAAAAATGCGCTATGTGGACTTTTTGGAAATACAGTAAAAAAATTGGTGAAACAGGCGTATCTTTGCAATTTTAAAAATTGGTCAGCAAAAAGTCGATCATTTACAATCAGGTGCAGTTTCAAAATTTATTAACCTACAATCGACGAAATTTAATTTTCAGCCAATCACCCATCCTGGACAAATATCACTGACGAATACGGTTTACTTTGGTTTATTATTTAATTCCTCGAACGTAGTTCCATCGTTAGCAAGTTCATAAGGTTTTACATCTCTGAATTCAATGACAAGACGATTCTTCGGAATCCCCAAGTCCTTCCAAATTTTTTCAAAGAGGACTTTAGAATGTGCAATATTCTCTGTGGGGGTCACATTTCCAATGGATGTCAATGAGGCTGTGCCACAAGGCTCGCTACTTCCACCACGAGTCATCAGTTGACCAGGAATCACAGAAACAGTGAATTTCTAAAAGAAAAAGAAATTAAAAATACACCTCTCATTCTTTCTCGTCATTAATTAATTTTCATTTCTTGTTCGTCTCACATTTTCTGGTTTCCCAACACTTTTGGCCAAAACGCTGGTCAACTCTTTGAGGAATTCCTTTGGGATTTTCTCTTTTGGAAGATTCGTGATTAGTCGAAAGAGTGGCATTTTTGATAATCAAACAGATGAAATCTAGCGGTAAAAATATTTTAGAGTCTGGTAAATTATAAAAATATTTTATACGCAAAATAGTCATTCGAAAAATAAAGCGGTTCATTTATGCTTAATTCGTTGAAATACATATTTTAAAAGCTGAAGTTTAATTACCTAATTAATTAAAAAAATACCTTGTAGGTACTTTTGTCTACAAAACAGGAAGTATTTCTTGTGAACTCTCTAGTTTCTTCGATTCCTCCCTTTCCCTCGTCTTTCGTCAGATTTGTTCTGATTTTCATTAAAAAACCGTGTGCTCCGTGTCTGACGGACGAATCACAATTTCAATTCACATGACGACCTGACTACCGTGGTTATGGATGAAATAATATATTATTCTCCAAATTTGTGGAAAAAGTGCACTATTTAATTCCTCTAAAATCCGGATTTGTATTTGTATTCCCACCCGTACGCAACACATGTGGTCTCACTCTCAATGACATTGCGATCCACTCACTGTCTATATGTTACACTACAGTCAGGAAATGTTAGTTGTAACTTGAAAACCTAATTCTTTTAAATTAAACACTCAAGTCATTCAGCCTGTGTGATTCGAGTTAATCAAAAATTAAAATCTTATAGTCCAGACAACTGACGAGGGAAGTAATTAGGGTGCAACTCAACCTTTTGACCCAAACTTTTTTTCTGAAAGACCTTTGCCCCAAACCATCAATAATGTCATTAGCTCACGCAACAATCAAAACTTGATTTTTAAAAAATATTTGAGATTTTCAAAAAAAAAGGTTCAGAACAAAGACTTTGGTCTTTGTTCTGAAAATTTTAGCATGGGATATATTCCATGGAAGTTTTCCCCATAACTGATCTCGAGACCCAAATTTCTTTTAAAAAATCGGACTTTTTTTTTCGAGAAACCATTGAATGTGCGAAATAATAAATCAGATGAAAAGGTCATAACTTTGCATACTTAATTGAACGTATTATCGCCAAGAAAATATTATAAATTTAATAAATTTGTTATTCCGCACATTTCAACGGTACAGTATTTTACATCTTTATCATTTCACACACACACAGGCATTTATCAACGGTACACAGTATTTTCTTAACAGACACAAACTTAAAGTCCATTAAGACTTTTCCAGTCACGAAGTAATGGACTAATATTTTAACAACTTCCTTAATTAAGAAATAATGAAATGATTGCATGCAAATCTGGAATACTGATACTCATTAGTATTTATTGTTCATAATAAGTTCTAAAATAGTTTTTTTTAATTATTAACTCGTGTTGTTATGTAAGCTTGAAAATAAAAATTTGAAAAGTTATGACTCGGAAAGTTAAAAATACAAATGTCAAAAGCTGAAGAATCTTAATTCTTAATTCTGAGAATAAATTTCAGTTCCCCTGATTTTAAATAACTAACGAAGCTAAAAATTTAAACTCTGATCCAATATGTCATAGGCACGTCGTCGAGTTCTATCAGGATCGTCGGTTTTGGAACAAACACCACAAATGTTCAACGGGAGAAATTTGCAGCCCATTTTTCATAGCACTATGATTCTCTAATGTTCGCTGGGTATCTGAAGAATAAGATTAGAGAACTTGCATCTATAGGATGAATAACAAGTCCAAATCATCAACTGAACCCCATTATCAAAGCTCTCATGCTGACTCGTGAATTTCTAGTTTTCAGCGTTTCAAATAATCGGTGTGGCGAGGCCGGACTGATGGCATGTGCGGCTTAAAAGTCTTGCAGCCCCCCATGACAAGTTTTGGAATGAAAGTGGCGCGAAGATGGAATTGACCAATCTCATTCCTCTATTCCTCGTTCCCGCCACTCCGATTCAAAAACTGGTCATGGGGGGCTGAAAGACTTTTAAGCCTCACTAATCGAAAATATGTTGATTTGAAGGTTAGAGTCTGGAACATTCCTCCCAAAATTGAAATTCTGAACTAATAATGTCATGCTGTCACTAACTCATGGCACGCTAGAAACTATTTCCTTGTGTAATCAGGCGGATTCAGATAGCTTTTGCGGCCACGTTTTTTTGAACGCGGCGCGTCTTGTTTTTTTGCCGCAAATTCCACATCGAAGCGTTTAAAACTAAAAACGCGACACCCATTCACATAGGCTTTGCGTCAGCGATCTTAAACTTGCGGCATTGCGGTGTCGTCGCCATGCCCGCATGCGCATGTTTGAAAAATATTTCACAACAAAGACAAAGCGACATTCAACTTTCCACAAACATGATGACGTGATTGGCTGTTCGATCGATCACGCGCATGCGCAGTAGTGAAAAGTGAAAACAACGCGCGTCGTTGACGCAAAATATCTGACTCGTCCAAATATTTGCGTCAAAAGCGTTTTTGCCGCAAAATATCAAAATTTCTTGACGCTTTCACAGAAAACGCTGACGCAAAGCTATGTGAATGCAAATGCGTTGCCGCGAAAAGTAAGAAAACGCGCCGCGTTCAAAAAAAAAACGCTACCGCAAAAGCTATCTGAATCCAACTTTAGCATTGATTTCCTAAACTACCTTCTTCTAGGTAGAACTCGACACAAACTTTCTGAGTCATGAGTTTCACAATCTTCCTTTTCAAATACGGTGCACCATAAATTTCTCCGCCAATCAATTACGGAATAATATATTAACATAAATTCTTAATTTTCAAATCAATTGTCAACAAATACAGTCACGCTATGACATGATACATGATACATTCACAAAAATTTTGATATGCAACCGATAGCACTGGCGACTTAAACAATGAATAATATTGTACCACGTGTTCATATGTAAACCACGATTATCTTTAGAATTATACATAATCCCACATATACCCCGATATACTGTATGTCGCAAAAATATGTGCCCCACCCTCCCCCCATAATTGTCGCTCCCATAGTGACAAAACTTATGTATGTCACTGCCAATCAAATCCGTTCAATCGCTTACCATCACGTTGTGTTACTCACTATTATCACACTTCAATGACGGTTGACGCAAATAGTTTAGTTTAATACAAGTGAAAGTAATATATACAGGGTCACGCATAACCATTTCCACCCCCCCCCCCCCAAGCCCAATCTGGGGGAGTCGGACAAAAAGTGAGATATGCATCTTGTAGAGAATCTTATTGCGGATATATGGAGTCATTCCGATTGAAAATCCGTTTCGCGTAGCGGCGCTGACGAGCATCTAAGTAAAAGATGGCATGAGAAGACCCCAATAAGCAGAGTTTCTGCTGCAAAAACATGCCCAAAATAATTTTTTCCAAAAAATGCGTCGATGCCACCTTTTTTGCAATATTTTTTTGCAATTTTTAAAATTTTGTTGTACCGGTTTGGAGAAAGTCGATTTTTCGCTGCCAGGTCATTTTGGTGAAAATAATCAAAATTTTCCTTTCAAATGCCCTGGCAGCGAAAAATCGACATTTTCCAAATCGGTCCGACAAGATTTTAAAGATTGCAAAAAATTATTGCAAAAAATGTGGTATCGACGGATTTTTCGAAAAAAATTATTTTGGGCATGTTTTTGTTGCAGAAAGCCTAATTTTTGGCGTCTTTTCATGCCGTTTTCTCGTCAGCGCCGCTACTCACAACAGATTTTCAATCGAAATGGCTCCCTAGATCCGTAGGTTATGCGTGACTCTGTATATATAAGTTTATATTATTTATCATTCTGAAATTGTAATTCTGCATAAGCATGTACACGATGTAAAAATTTCCTTAGTTAATAAGAGAAGCATTATTACCGCTACAGTCGCACAGTATGGAAGTGGCATCTCTAACTCCAGGAAGGTCCAATTGAAATAGAAACATGAGACCGATGATTAGTGTCGCTCCAACCTTAAATGAATCCAACCGATAGATGTTACATTGTTATTATCCGAGATTACATTTCTATTAATTACTCCTGGTAGCAATCAATTGTCAATAATCAGAAGTTCATTCGCACTAAACTTCTATTCCCAGTCCAAAACAAGTCGTGCCAAAGCATTCCAAGTCTACATGATAATAGATGTATGTAATAATTAAACATTTTAGTTGGTGTATCCCACTCCTACCTGATTCTTATTCGTCGCACGTGCATGCTCGAGGATATATAAATTTGTCTCACATGACGAGCAAAACGTTACGCGTTCTTTCAACTTGTCCTTCATCAGGGAGATCTATATACTCGAATGCAATTTAAACCACGGAATAAAAGGTGATAATTAAAAATTAAATTAGTCAAGCGTACCGTCCGGTGCATATGATGACTTAAGCGAGAGACCAAGCTAATGTTGCTAACACTTACTATAGCACCGACCGACGTGCCAAAGATTCCTGGTCATGCAAGTTAGCTCCAATAGATGTAGAAATATGTTGCAAGGCGGAAACTGTTCTGAAGTAAATAGACTGCTCAACACGCGCCTAGCACTTCGTTGAAATACCGCATATTGGTTTTATAATTCGAGAAAGTGGCCATGAAGTCTTCAAGAAATATATCTGTAATATGATCAAACAATCCGCCTCTGGATTTCCGATCGAGTGTCATAGAGTGTGCTTCGAGTTCAGAACAAAAGGACTTCTATTGATCAGCCAAGAAATTCCTGTTAGAACTACTATATTTAAACTGAATAACTTTGAAGCCAATATGGTGAGCTCACGGATTAAATAACCTATTGTGTGAAGACTCCGTTCAGATATAAAGCCAATACGTTCTATCTTATTATCATGGTTAAACTGTGCAACCAGTAGCGTGAATAGACGAAATACGCTTAGAATTGTAGTTAGGAAGAGAAGCCGTAATAATACTCCATTTCTTTTTATCGGATGGTGGGCACGAGTTTTCAATATAAGTTTACAAATAGAAGCGAACTTAGCAGCGCCGGAAACGAATATGATCCGTTGCGTCACTCCAAATCCGTAACTAAAACTAGAGGTCACGTTCCACTCCCTCTATTTTACTAATTGCAATCACTCCGTCCAGGCTAGTGAGTAGAATTACAAAAATCGTAAGTAGAAAATAAAATCCGCTAATTTTGCTAATTTTTCCAAAATCTTTGGACTCCGGGAATGGCGTCCTGGACGGGAAACAACCGAAACACCAGCCGTAAAATAGCGTAGCTCGAAACCAAATATTTAATACGAGAATCCCATTCCGAAATGCAGTGGATATATTTTCAATGGTTTATAGAAAGGTATAACTAAACGCGTGCCCTTGGGTGGGTTTCAGCATTGGAAAGAATTAACTTCTTGCAACTAGCTTGTATTTCAGTAATTGAAATCCGGAGTCAGGATCGAATGTCCACTAAACTCGTATACCACAAAAACATAACCTTCGTTAATCTTCGTAATTGTTATCCATGCAGGACGTGCGAAATACATCGTCTGACGGACTACAAATATTGGCAACACCCACCGGCGGTTCCATTTAATATATTATTTATAACTGTACTAAAGTCAAGCGTCATGTCCGACTCGCATTTGAAACTCCCCAATTCGACGATATTATATCTAGGTAAACCGAAGAATTATGTATTTTGTGAAGATGAGGATGATGTTGCAACGATTACGTGATTGAATTATTTTAATTTCCATAAATTAAGTGATTAGAATCGGTCAAAGCTGGACGAAATATATTGATTTTAACTCATTACTGTATGTATATTCGAGTGAGTCGCTAGAGTGCATTTACGTTTATGACCGGCAAGAATAAATGGTAATACACTAGTGCCGAGGTGGTTGAGAGGAGTCGCAATAAGAGAGATTAATTGCAGGGCACTGGGGTTAAGTAATCGGATTCTAGGTTTCTGTACCAACTTAGGCTAAATCCATAAGATATGCCAATATTATTTTTAGAAGTCCTAAACTCTCCCGCCTGCCTGCCTGCCTTACTCGAAAAATCGAATTCTCACCAGCCATTATATTTAATGTTTGATTATTTTCAATTAAACTAGCAGTAGCAGTGGGTTGCCCGTCGTATAATAAATTCATCTACTCCACACCTAGTCAAAATGAACTTGCATAGCCTTGATTTCGCAATGACGAAGAGCTTGAATCACACAATTACCATAATCTGTTTTACTACAGCGTGTGTCATGAAGATCGAGTACACCCGAGCAGCATAAATTTTAAAGTGACGTAATAAGTTCATTTGGAGAGATAAAGTTATGAACATTTCACGGCATACTCAACAATATCAAGTAGAATAACTGCCAGATTTCGGCACCTATCAAATTCGACTTGGAAATGACCGATTCAGATTTGTCAGAAAGGTCAATTCCCAGAAATTCCATTTCGCACATACACGACGAATTAGTGTATGTCAATCGGTTGGAATCGGCCTTTTAAGGACAGATTCATGAAGTATGGACCGATTATGTACAACTGGGTTCATATCTTGGCTATTTCCTAACCTGACCCAAACCCACGAGGCCGGTACCTCCAATTTTTATATCAAATTGATGTATGAGTTGGAGCGCTATCTTCCCTAAATGCAATTTCTCTGAAAGCTGAAAAAAGTCTGTTTCAATTGCACGAACATGTCAAAATTCAAATCAGCAAAGTTTGTTGAACAGATTCAAATCCTGGCGGAAATCCTTGGTTTTACAAATCATAGATAAAATCGTTTGCAACTTTGTACTATTTTTCTAATGTTAGCAATATTCTCAATAACCTCCGCAGTCACCTTAGAGTTTTCCACTTAGCTTATTTTTTTAATCTTCCAAACGGCGACCTCTGAGGCCAACTTAGAGGTGAAATGGAGGAAACTTTTGACGTCAAAATTCTTCTTACTTCACTACGAAACGTATTTGGGTAATATTTCCAACGACCACCTGGACTGCCTTGGAGGTCGATGGAGTAACTTATGACCTCAAAACTTTTTTCACTCTTTGTTGAAACAAATTTGGGTGACATATCCCTCTATGGCCACCTTAACGGTTACACGTAGGTCACTTTCGAAATCAAACGTCTTACACAAATACACTAATCATCAGTATCGGCAATAATACATTAAACGTATTTGGGCATCATTCCCAATAAATTTGACATCACCTGGGAGGTCAAATCGAGATCACTTTTCGCATCGCAGCTCTTTTCTACTATCCAATGAAATGTATAAGGTGAAAAGAACGGAGAAGCGGCGGAATAATGATTGGAAGAGAAAAGGCAAGAACGAATTCTCGCCAGATGAAGATCTCGTTAGACTATATGCTCTCATTAGATGGGGCTAAACGAAGTCCGGTCCGCTCACTTCTATTTAGTTTTTTCGTATTCGCACGGCCGGGTTTACCGATGGTATATGGTCAATATTGCAAAAGTAGTAAAACTATATTGTCACAGATTATTAATCTGGGACCATATAGTTTCAACAGCAGATGGCTATTAAGTTGGGTGTTGTATGGCGTACAGCGCAGTGATACTGTCTATTCCCGTGACGTGGATTTGAGGGCTGTTCAAGGATTTTTCAGTCGTACGGGCTTAATAAAGTTATCGAGTCAACCGGATATTCTAGTGAATATAATATATAATCTTGAATTTAAAATTTGTATTTAAAGGATACCGCACATTGAGCACGGTAAATGAACCCCCGTTAGAATTGGCTCATCTTTTGATATGTCGTAGTCCTCGACCTCCTGAACAATGTTTGTATAGGTCCCAACACGAAAGGTCAACTCTGGTGACCTCCAGAGGTCACCAAAGTTTGAGCCCCGGTCCCTTCATAACCTAAAAAATGACCCCTACAAAAGTTGTTCCACTCGTTGAGACAAGCAACTTTTTCCTCTGTCATTTTTTTCTGTGATCTACCTCCGATGTCACAGGTCAATCGGATGACTCATGACCGTGATGTTGACATTGACCTGTGACATCAGGAGTTGACCGTAGAGAAAAACGATAGAGGAAAAAGTTGCTTGTCTCAATGATTGGAACAACTTTTGTAGAGGTCATTTCTTAGGTTATGAGGGGACCGGCGGTTGAACTTTGGTGACCTCTGGAGGTCACCAGAGTTGACCTTTTGTGTTGGGACCTACACACACATTGTTCAGGAGGTCAAGGGCTACAACATATCAAAAGATGAGCCAATTCTAACGGGGGATCATTTTCCGTGCTCTTTGTGCGGTATCCTTTTCAATTGCACAGAAATTTTTTGTATGTTCCTGGGCTAGAGAAAAGAAGTTACTATACAGTTTTAGTACCGGTTTTTTATACAGTCTTATTTACTGTAACCAGAGAATTCAAATATCAATAAACCGCAAAAACACACAAGGATACAATGTCAACATTTCTCTAATTAACTAAACCAGCATTTCTATAAATGCAGTCACATGGTAGTGTTGTTGCATCTTTCACTTCAGAAAGGTCCAACTGAAACAGAAACATGAGACACGTGACTAAAGTTGCTCCAACCTTAAATGAACAAATCCACATCATTACGGATTTTGGAGCGGTTATTAATAGCTCATTCATAACACTTACTCCTGGTAAAATTGAGTTGTCAATTGTTAGGAGTCCATTCGCACTAAGTTTCCATTCCCAGTTCAAAACGAATTGTGCTACGTCTCTCCAAGTCTATGACCACACACAAATTGTCAGGAAAATTAATCGAAGGTTTGCTTATTAACTTACAAATTACATATCCGTCATATTCCTACCTGCTTACTCATCCCGTTCACAGCCGCAAGGCTAATCATATTAGATTCTTTCGACGAAATGAAAACCATTTTTTCATTCAATTTTTCCTTTATGATTGAGATCTACAGTTGAATAATGAGATCATATAGGTCGGTGATATTGATCATTTTGCAGTAAGAATTCGTACCTCCTGCTGCATGTGATGACCCAGGGCCGAGACCAGGCATATGTTCGTAATTGAAAGTCCAGCAGCACTTGATATGTTCAAGATGGTAATCAATGGAAAATGTGTGTAATCAAAGTAGAAAAAAGTTGCAAGACGAAAACTATTCTGAAGCAAGTAGACTGCACAACATGTTCCCAACACTTCATTTAAATACCGCATATTTGTTTTATAATTCAAGAATGTGTCCTTGAATTTGTGCAGACTTTTGTCTTTCGCTTCTGATATTGGATTAAGTTTTGACATTCGATCAAATTTCTGAACATGGGTACTCCGCGATTCCAGCTCGAAACAAATACAAGCGAATTGATCAGACAAACTAATTCCCGAAAGGACTACTATATTCAATATGAATAGCCTAGAGGCCTGGATGATTAGCTCGCGGATTAAACGAAAAATTGTTTGAGGACTACCCTCCGATATATAGACAATTCGACTCACACTATTATCCGAGTACAATATTTTGATCATTACTGTAATTGTTCGAATAGTGGTAACAGAGGATATTAAAAACAGTACCCATATTATTTTTTCCTTCCTTTTGTCAAACAATGGAAATTCGTTTCCGTAATCAGCTTACAAATGGACGCAAACTTAGTAGTGCCGGAGATTATAATTATCCGCTGTAGCACCGCAAATCCGTAAGTTAGAATAGCAGTCGCGCATAGACTTTTAATAGTCGCCAGTCCCACCTTACCTCTATTACGAATTTCTATTACTTCGTCCACACCACTCAGAATGCCGAAGCATGTGACAGAGAAAATAAAATCCACTGATTTTAGCAATTTTTCCGAAATCTTTTGATTGGGGGAACGGCGTCTTGGATGGGAAACACCCGACACACCATCCACAAAATAATGTTACTTGATACCAAATATTCAATACGGAATTATGCATTTTCCCAAAAAAAGTTATGGAAATGTTGTATGGTAGTTCGCAGGTGAGAGTTGTCTAAAGGAATGTCCGGTAGCATTGAGAGAAATGAATTTATTACAATGCATTTCAGTTTAAGTAATTGGATTCCAGCTTGAAAAGAGAACCATTTTTTATCAGCCACGTACTCATCAAACAAATTATATCAAGCACCGCTGAAGTGGTAATGAACACAGTGAGACGAAACCACTAGATATACAAGATGAAATGTTTTGTATTCAGTTGAATGCGTTCTTGTTTACAAGCGGCATTGAAAATGAAGCATGAAGTGAGTGATTACTTTTGCTCCGGACTAGGAGAAATAAATTAATTTCTTAATGTACACTTTTATGTCCGAATTTTTATGTGAATGTAAATATATTTACGCTGTGGCGCGAAAGTAATGAGGACAGCTTGATTTTTGGGCAAAATTTCAGACTCAAATTTCTCAAGTTCGCGCTGTTCGATTTTCAAGATTTTTCTTTTGAAATGAAGCCCGCTAATTTATCCTTCAGAGACACTGAAAGGGAAAATATTCAGACGCTAGTTTGCCAAGGTTACGGGGTGCACCCACAAACCCGAATTTTCAAAATCTCAAGAAGTACAGTTCAGAGATCGATTAAAAAATAATACTGCCATTGAAAAAGAAATTCGGGAAGGCAGACAAAATGTACACCGACAACTAAGTCAACGATTAGGATTGAAATCCGTGAAAAAGTAAAAAAATTTGCCCGAGTCCTAAATACCTCCGAAAAGTACAGGGTGACACGTAACCTTTGCCCCTCCCTGGGCAGAACAATCAGGGGGAGTCGGACAAAAAGTGAGATATGCGTTTTGTAGAGAATCTTATAGCGGATCTGTGCAGTAACTATTTTTAACACCACAACACTTTGGCATAAATATTCATGAGCGAATGTTTTACTGAACTAAATAATTAATTAACTGCACACATTCATACATATTATTATAAAATCAATCAATCAATCAATCGACAGTAGGTTGATTTGTCCTAACCAATACAGGGACAAAACATAATTTACAATTTTATAAATTCGTAGTATCAATATGATACGATGGTCACGAAATACATAGGTTATAGTATTTACGAATTGTGTATTGACTGATGATTGTTTGAATGATTGATTTGGTTTTTAGTTCTGTGTTTGTTGCATTACTATTGCGGTGTATTCACAGTAGACATTTCTTACGTGAAGCGTAGAACTGATGTAATGGAATAAACTGAATTGACATTTTACACATACACTTTGAAAACACGGATGGTAATTATTCCTATTATAGTTTGGTCAAAGATATGGCACTCTTACTTCCAATTAAAATAAGAAGCTCGTTGGGCTATATACAATTTGAGTCCATAAAAGTTGTTTTATGAGTACTGTTTTTGTTCCTCTCTAGGAGTTTACTTTTCATTTACCCGACATATCTGCTCACACAACTATATATTACTATTAAACCAAAAATGTCGTAATGAAAGCTGCACACAGAACTGATTTCACTTATACTTATATATATTTGTAGTTACGACAACCGATTAATCAATCGCAGAGAAATTCCACTCATTGTTTGTTAAGTGTATGTTTGTCCGTTTATCTTCATATTGCGTGCTTTCCCCACAATTGATGGAACAATTTATTAATGACCCAACATTTGTGTGCATTCCCTTGTTTAAACTCACAAGAAGTGTGTCTTTACGTACTTTAAGTACTTTTGTGTTTTAGGAGTTTCGCACTGACTTAACGAATGAATGGTTTCTCTCTTTTATGAATTTGATTATGTGTTTTCAGAATTGACGATGAAGAGAAAGATTTTGCACAAATTATACACTTGTATGGTTTTTCTCTCGTATGGACTCGAGAGTGTGATGTTAAATGTGTCGAAGTTGAAAATGTTTTTGCACAGATTTGACAAGGATATGGTTTTTCACCAGTATGAACACGCTTGTGAATAGACAACGTACCTAAATCGGAAAACGTTTTCTCACAAATTTGACATTTGTATGGTTTCTGTCCAGTATAAATTCTATTATGTCGACTTAGACTTGATTGTTCGGTAAATATTTTTTTACAAATTTTGCACTTGTACGGCGTCTCTCCAGTATGAGTTCTAACGTGCTTCGATAATTGGTTCGAATATCTAAACTTCTCCAAGCAGTGCGAGCATCGGTAAGGTTTTTCTCTCGTGTGGACTCGTACATGTGATGATAATCCTGTTGACTGAGAAAATGCTTTCTCACAAATATTGCAACGATACGGTTTTTCTCCAGTATGAATTCTTTGATGTGACACTAAGTTACCCGGCTGGCTAAATGATTTTGAGCAGATTTTGCACGTGTATGGCTTTTCTCCAGTATGAGTTCTAATGTGTGCCAATAAATATTGAGAATGACTAAACTGCTTCGAGCAGTATAAGTAATCGTAGGGTTTCTCTTTTGTATGAGTTCGTATATGCAATGCTAAGCTTAACGAATGAGAAAATGTTTTTGCACAAATTTCGCAACTATATGGTTTTTCTCCTGTATGTACTGTTTGATGTGACACCAAGTGAGCAGACCGGTTAAATGTCTTTGCACAGATTTTGCATGAGTATGGCCTCTCTCCCGTATGAGTTATAATGTGCTTCGATAAATTGTTCGAATGTCTAAACTGCTGCTTGCAGAATGAGCATTCGTAAGGTTTCTCTTTCGCGTGGGTTCGTATATGTGATGATAACGCTGATGACTGAGAAAATGATTTTTCACAAATTTTGCAAGGGTACGGTTTCTCTCCCGTGTGTATTCTTAGATGCAGCATCAAGTTAGCAGATTGGCTAAATGAGTTTGAGCAGTACGTGCATTCGTATGGTTTTTCATTCGTATGAGTTCGTAAATGACTTTTCAAATTTACAGATTGAGAAAATGCCTTAGAGCAGGTGGTACACGCGTACGGTTTTTCTCCAGTGTGAATGCGAGTATGAGACTTTAAGTTAAACATGTAAGAAAACGATTTTACACAAAAATTGCATTGAAAACGATTGTTATCAGCGTGTGTCTTTACAGAGTTTCCCCCATTGAATATTTTTGGGATGTCTACGGTATGAAGAAGTTTGCATAGATAGCCGACTGGAGGAGGAGGACACTAGATTTATGAAGTGTTCTTGGCTCCTTTCTCTCGACTGGAGGAGGATGTGGAAAAATTTGCTGGAGGTTTGGACTTCAAAAATTTTTGGTATATAAACCCATGTTCCAAATTATTTTAATTCAGTCAACATGGGTCATTCAAGTAGTGAATCTGAAAGTGAAGAAACTCAGTATGAGCCTACATCCTCATCTAGTAGAAGACACG
>JAQFYE010004026.1:0-14103 GCA_034694305.1 Protaphorura glebata
GTATGTCTGAATAAACGCTTCCCAAGATGTTCTCAGAATTCCCAGACCTCTCACATTCCGTGATGAGTACAACATGGTAAACATAGTTACGTAAATTTTGTCGAAAACAAACTTGACAATTTTCCTCGAAATGTTGGCCATATCTTCCAGTACTACGTCAATCTTAGATTTGTCTATGTCGTGAAATTTAAAATCGATCCAATCATGGAGACCACATTATTCCGGCTGAAAAATCAAGAATCTGCGATCTAACTTGTCATCACTGCCATTAATCTGAAGAATAAGATAAGACAGATAATTAAAGAATTTCATTTCTCATAGAGCCAAGTCTTAATGCAAGGAAATTGTGATTGATTAGTTTTCTAAGTCTGACTGCGAGGAAGAATCCAAATTGAAGTTGCCTAGATTCATTTCCTCAGAGCTCCAATTCGTTTTCGTATTCCCTTTTCACTTACTGAGTTTCCAAGTATTCTAAGTCGGGACGGCATAGTTTTAGTCTTCACAGTTCGTAAATCGATTTTTGTTGCACAACTGTACGTCGTGTCAGAGTCAGAGTCAGAGAATTCTTTATTAAAGTCATAATGCTCCATTTCCTAAACAGTTCAACATAATAGTCAAATTGATTTCCATTAGGTGTTACATTATTCCGACTTAATTAAAGCATGCTGTTTTAAACAACAAATTGGCTAATGTTAGGTATCATTTACATGTTCGTAGCAAATTATACACTCCAACTCCACACATACAATTCCCAATACTTCAAAACTTCAAACATACAGTACAATGTACAATTTACAGAAATCAGCAGTGCCTCACAAATGACAATAATTAATAAATAAATAAATAAATAATTAAGATTCGTATCAGATTAGTATTGTGTTAGTCATTATTCCTTGATAATTTTCCAGTTATAACCAGTAATCCGTAGATTACCTAATATTTTACCCATGATCAAGCACACAGATTTTTTTGTTCTGTCTTGAATGCATACATAAAAGTTAAGACCATTAGCATTCAGACCAATCTTCATATAATTAAAAAAAAATATCATAAGTTTGAAAGTTTTAACAACGAAATCATTCATAGGAATTTTAATTATTTTCGTCATACTAGCTCCAGGCATGAATTTAGGTACACAACCCGGGCACGACCAAGTTCTAGATTTTATGGCCTCAAGATAAGATTTGTCAGACATTGACAAAGAACATTTATTGCGATGGAAATAATGAAAGCAATAAACGTGCACACGCAGCTTCTTTGCGATGTACAAGTTTAAAATATTTGTCAGGAATTGTTTAGCATGCATAATATAATGAAACCTGTGCTTTTCGACCGTCAGCGAGGAAACTTCTTTGCTTATAACGGTAAACAGATATAATCATGCACGCTTATTTCCAGTAAGACCTTGTATGTATACCAGAAGTTTTGCCAAATAGGCTCAAAATAAGTAACCATTTTCGTGGCCCAATGCGGACGGTTGGTTAACATTGTAAATTTGGAATCAATATCATCAATAGCTGAAGCGGACTGCTCAAGGTAGGGCCTTACTCAAATGATTCGAATACTAATAATTCAATCCAATGAAATTGGCAGGCATTTCTTTTCTTCTACACCGTCAACCCCAGCTAGGATCAGATAAGACATCCGTGTCTGGAGTCGAATATATCTTACCACCCTTGACCACAGTTACAATATTTTACAGTAGCCCAGGTCGGTAATTTTTTATGTGATTGTCTTGAGAACAGACTTCAGCACACTCACGATCAGCTTGACCAAGCTGAAACTAGTTTATATAAATTGCCTATAAGAAGCATGCACTGGGAGAATTCTATAGAAATTCATGGGAATTGATCTGGGATTTGGTTTCCACTTTCTTGGTTGGCTTGGATTGAGATATTTACGAAAGAAAGCCTGAAGCTGAGGCTTGTACCGTGTAAGAAAAACGTAGTAGTAGTAGTAGTAAAACAATTCCCAGAATAGCCATTGATTTCTAATCAGACACAGACAAATGGAGTATTTGCTAGAGAGCAAAATATAACCGTCCTGAAGAGTTAGATGAATTGGTCAGCGAATCTGGTAAAATTTAATACTTGGACTCGACTCGTATCACTGAATTGCACTTGGCACAGAGCTAAAGTGACTTTTACCCTTCAAATAAAATTGTCTTCAATTTTGGACTTCTTTTGTAAATAGCCAGTTTGAATTAATGTGGTAGCCACAGTAGTGTACAAACAAGCGGAGAGGACATAGTAGAATCTGGAAGTCTTAAGGTTTGGCAATTGCACCCACACACACATGTACATGGCATGTACTCTTGGACAAGTAATTTAGATCAGCTTCAGCTTCCCATAAGACATTATATTGCACATCAGGCTTTTGAGATTGTGTGGTTTACATAAATCTAGGAATTCGTATTTGATCCTGGTCGCTTATTCTGTGATTGGGTAGTCTCGAATTAGACTAGGTTGAACAAATGCTTGAATGGATCTAAGGACTATTAAGTTTGCTTGATTGCTCACGGCGGAATTTGGATAATCTTAGTATGAATCCGTTAGGTGCAACCTCCATGCAATTATTGTGTATGTTGTAGTCCATGTGGATATTTGATTTGATTTGATTTAATTTTTTATTAACGTGTTTTACCGACGTATCCTGATACATTTAAGTATAAGTAGTAAATAAATATTCAGTCCGAGTGTACTTGGGATAGCCCGGTTGGAAGGGGGCTAGCCTTACTGTACTCAGGCTGGCCTGAGTCTACTCAGGCTGGCCTGAGTCTACTCAGGCTAAGTCACTTCCAACCGGACTAGCCCAGGTATCTCCGGGCTAGCCCGCGTATACTCGGGCTAATCCACATGGGCTAGGACGTGACTAGTGATGTGAGAAGTTGCATTTGAGAGTCTACTCAGGCTAGCCCCCATGCAACCAGACTAGCCCATGTGCACTCGTGACATGACCATTTAGAGGTGAAAATGACATGAAATTATCTAAGACTACGCATGTAATAAGGTTTATAATTTATTAACCGTTGACGGAATAGTGACGGTCTAGACAAATCATGATTAAAATCACAACTCCCTTCAAAGTCTACATTTATGTACGACGACGCTATGATGCAGTACTAAGTTTTGGCGACAGCGACAGGCCGATAGTGAATTGGAAGCCCAGTGATGGTCAAGAACCCATAACGTGTAGTATGGTTGTAATTGTGATGTCTGAGAGTGAAAGTTTCTATAAGATCGGCACTGAGTTCGGAATTTTTAAGTCAAGTTATATTAGAAATCAATTTTCTGTCTGTAACTAGAATTTCGTGTCCATTGAGTCAGTACCCAGTAATGAAATATCATTAGGAGAAGCTGTCCAAATGTCGTGCTCGGGAACCGGACAAGGTTGTATCTTCTTTTTTGTTTTCTTTTTTTTGTTGCAAGGATAAAAGGTGCAAATATAAAAAGGCGAAAAGATTGCAATAGCAAATGTCACAGTGCCAACAGGTGAATGTGCCAACAAAGGGTAACTTTTAATCATGATTGTACAGACCGTCCCTATTTCGTCAACTGTTAATAAATTATAAACCTTACTACATACATAGTCTTAAATAATTTCATGTCATATTCACCTCTTAATGCATTTGTCATATCACGAGTCCACATGGGCTAGTCCGGTTGTATGGGGGCTAGTCTGGTTGTATGGGGGCTAGCCTGAGTAGACTCTTAAATGCAACTTCTCACATCACTAATCACGTCTTAGCCCATGTGAATTAGCCCGAGTACACGTGGGCTAGCCCGGAGATACTTGGGCTAGTCCGGTTGGAAGTGGCCTATCCTGAGTAGTGTAACCCTTGTTTGGTGGTTCATCAGAGAAATTTTCATTGTTGTAGTCAAGACGGACTGTATAGTATGGTGGTCTGCACGCAAACCCGGCAAGTTTGAGGTTCAAGTTTGATTCTGTGTTCCGTCAAATAAAAGTTTTGGCAATGGCAATGCAGGGTGTAAAGGAAAAAGAGATAATGAGTCACAGTAGACTCAGGCCAGCCTAAGTACAATAAGGCTAGCCGCCCCCTTCCAACCCGACTGGCCCAAGTACACTCGGATTGAATATCCACATGGACTACAACATGTACACTAATACAGATAGAAATACCCTCTGAAGTCATATCATGTTGGGTTGACGTCGGTTGAGCTTTCACTCATTACTCTTGGTAGAATATATTATGCACATCATCAAGTGAGGAAATCTCGATTTATCATTCTGGGCCTAGGTGAAAGACCAAACCATGTTTGACAAGAAAAATATCTTGAGAAATATCAAAGGTGATACAGTCACCGAAATACCAACACAAAAGTGTTCACTCACAAGGAAACCACCTAAAGCATACGGGCGTTTCCAAACTTAACAAATCATATTTAATGTTTTTCTTCTATTTTATTTATGGTAAAGTTACATTTCCTGTTACGGCCAACGATACATATTTAATTTATTCAATTGACTCGTTATATAATGTTTCGCTCGGTTTGGTATGAAGCGAATGCTTATCATGACAAAAATAAAACATTTTGCCAGGATTTTATTTTATTATTAGGTGGCAGGCAGCAGCTCTAACTTTAGCAGATTATTGGCAAATTCGTCCTGAGGAAGGGGACGGATTAAGACTCTGGAAGCTAGATTATTGATTAAATTTTTTTTAAATCGAATGAAACGTTACAGGTCTTCATTAGTCTAGACTCTACCTTAAGCTCAAGTTAGCATCACAAGGTTCTGGGTCAGGTGATTAGGCTTGGACCCCTTCAGCACTTTTACAACTTGCGATGCTCGAGCATTTCTGTTAGGTACCGAATCTCTATTATGGCTTCTGCGACAACTTAATGAAAACTTGCTTTTTTCTGACTCGGAGTTTTTACCAGACTTTTTAGATTATGGTGAAAATTGGTAGTAGTAGTATATTTACTCGCTTCCGGAGTTTGTCGAGGTCATTTTTACAGTCCATCCCTAAATCGGCGAACAGTAATTTACTGCAGGGTTTGTTCATTATATGTGTTGATGAGGCAAAGTCTTCAGTGTTTATTTTACGTTTATTAAACTAATACGGTCTACCGCCCTGCAGGATTTTGCCTCAGTATATTAAAACTGTTTCTCGTAAAATCAAAGAATACGCCTAAATATTTAAAAGTTCTTTCATAATTAATGATTGGTTCATTTTGGCTGCACCAATTGTCTAATTCTGACAGGTAATTGCTCATTCGCTTAGTTAGGTCATCTATGCCGTTCCCGAAAATGTACAGCGCAAGGTCATCAGATAAAAGGAGGTGATTTATGTTAGCAAAAACGGTATTGACTTTTTTGACAAGTAAAATGAAAAAGGCGGATCCCAAAACTTACCCCGAGTACTAACAATGTATTACTTTCCAAGGGTCCTTCGTCGAGGTAACCTTTGCAGAGGTTACCTTGTACAGGTGGAGAGGTGGATGCAAGCAATATCTTTCCCAGCACTTTCACATTGCATTCCATCATCTGCCTCTTCGTGACCTTAGAATTCACGATTTCGAATGTACTGTACTGTAATCGATGAGTGGAATCCGGAGAACTCACTTCCATCCATTCCAGACCTGAATTTCTTTCTCCGTATTATCGAATCCGACGCACGACTTGAGTCAGTTTCCATCGAATGCATTTTCAAATACACACCTCAAATATGCATTACATATTTCGCATATGGTAAGGCACATGCAATGCAAGGGAATCCTCTCGCACTTAAGCCAACAAATAACACAGCGGGGGGAAAACGATGAATCTCAGTCAAACCAAAACAACTGGAAACCAAATCTCTTTTTCAAACCTGAAGGAGTTCTCAGAATTTTTTTAAGAAGTACATTTCCGGAGGCAATATCAAGAATATGTGACTCAGCTCCAATTGTGGTTCAGAGAGAATTACGCATCGGACCTTTGAATGACGCAATCAGCGAGGGCAGAGCTCAGAGGTCATAGCGACTGCAATACTATGGCGTTAGATGAGCTTTTCTGAAATTGCCTCATTAATCTCACCATAATAGCCGATATATAATTGAGTCTATCATTAGACGACTTTTTTGTTTCTTAATGCGCCTCAGGGACTATCCAGAAATTGCGTAAACCTCACGGGCCGATTTCCTCCCTCATCCCCTTTATGAACGCAACTAAACACGATTCGCCAGGTCCAAGTTATTGTAATTTCTAGATGACCCGTACTTAAGACAATTTCTGTGAAATATTGCACTTTATGGGCGTTCACTAGTTCGAGTTCAGTAAACAGTAGTGACTGATAAATCAGATCCAGTGTTTGAGATTTTGGATCATATCATCGGATACAATTTACGCATTGAATCCCAAATTGTCGAAACAAGAAACTCTAATTCTAGCCATTTATGAATGTTGGTTAGTTGTTCATAACTATTTTTGTGAGTGATGGTTAGTTATGAACAGCTCTTCATTTAACACTTGAGTGACTAATTGAAGCATTCGAGAATTTTCTCTAATGACCTATTAAACCTCCGTATTGCATTAAATAGATAAATCATCTCTCAAGTTTCAAGTAGAGGCAATAATAATTTGCTGATGAAAACCGGTCAGTATACAGGGTGGTAGTAACCTTTGCCCCAAACCTTGGCAGCCTAATCAGGGGGAGTCGGACAAAAACTGAGATATACATTTTGTAGAGAATCGTTTGAAGGATCTGAAAATACGACATGTGTGCTTAAGTAAAAACAGCATGAATAGATGTATATAAATTAGTGTGTAGTCTGTCCCCGTGCCTTAAAGAACACGTATGTGAAATCGGTCTGACAGTTAAATAAATCAATCAATCAAATCAATCAATCAATCGAATCAATCAATCAGACACTCAAAAGTCGACTTTTCTTGATAAAAACATACAAGAATTTTGTGACCGCTATGGAGAAAGTTGATTTTTCACTGGAAAGCATTTTGGAGAAAGTATATCACTGTTTCTCCAAAATGCCGTAAAGGCAAAAAAAGGATAGCCGCGGCGGACTTTTTTTTATTATACTATATGATTATTTTGGACGTGTATTTGTAAAGAGGAATCGACGTTCGGTGGTATTTTCATGCCGATTTCTACTTAGCGTGTCGTTACACGCGTCGGATTTTCAAGGGGAATAAGTTATGACTCCCTAGATCCGAAAGAAATGCCTATCTAACTTTTTGTCCGACTCCGCCTGATTGGATTTGCCAAGTTGGAGGCAAAGGTTACGTGCCACTCTGTACACTGCCTCTTGGATATACAGAGTGAACCAAAACCAAGCTATTCGCCGTAACTGCTTTCTTTGTTAAGCAATTCGAAATGTGAGATAGCCATTTTATTCGAAATTTAATTGCGCGTCTGATGAGTTATGTCGCAGTGCGCTGTAATGCGCGCAGCGCTCGCTATTAATAAGAACGACATGGCGGACATGTGAGAAAGAGACCCCACAAGGGCGATTCACACCAAATTTTACACAGCGCTACACCTTGACCTCCTGAACAATGTTCAAATGTGGATCAAGTTGATAAAAATTCCAGGGTCACCGCTAGAGGCCACCAAAGTTTAACATGGGCACCATGTCCGAATGGTCTTAAATTTTGCACACTGCTTCTCCTTGACTTCCTAAATAATGTTTAAATGGAGGCTCAAAAGTGCAGTGACTCTCCGCTAGAGGTCCACTGCACTTTGGGATGACCCCTAGCGGAGAGCCACTGCACTTTTGTGTCTCGATGTCCATCAAAACATTGTTCAGGAAGTCGAGGAGAAGCAGTGTGCAAAATTTGAGACCATTCGGACATGGTGCCCATGTTAAACTTTGGTGACCTCTAGCGGTGACCCTGGATTTATATCAACTTCATCCACATTTGAACATTGTTCAGGAGGTCAAGGTGTAGCGCTGTGTAAAATTTGGTGTGAATCGCCCTTATGGGGTCTCTTTCTCACATGTCCGCCATGTCGTTTTTATTAATAGCGAGCGCTGCGCGCATTACAGCGCACTGCGACATAGCTCAACAGACGCGCAATAAAATTTTGAATAAATTGGTTATCTCACATTTCGACTTGCGTCAAAAATAAAGCAGTTACGGCGAATAGACACTTGGTTTTGGCTCATTCTCTATATTTCAAGTGAATCAGTTAAGAACTAGTGGGACACGAATTTTCCAAACATTCAAAATGCCACGGGAATGGAATAAATCTGAACTGATCGGGTGTTTCAACTAAATACTGCACCGCGATTTCTTATTTATAAAGATAATTACATTTTATGTCAAGCGAATCTTTGGAACACCTTATCAACCTTTCTTGACATTCGTAGTCCAGTCAATACATTGATAGGCATTAGCGTTGAGATTTTAATTTTCGGGTTATGAACTAAAACGCTGGAGATAATTTCTTAACAAAGTGGTTGTTAATTTGCGGACACGGATACTTTATGAAGGGAAGCAGTTCGCAGTTTTGTTAAAATTCATCAGCGGACCGCTTTAAATTAACGTTAGTTCATAAGCCTACTATCTCTCAAAGGTTATGTAATCGGTGGTTTCTAGAAAATTGGTATTATCCTTTAGAATATGAATTTTCTTGAATTCTCGAGACTGACTGCGTTCAGAATCGCATGATCCACCTTGCTAACCCTATCAGGTTCCTCAATTACTCCTATATTCCCCAGGATCATAACTTGAAAACGTCCCAAGCGCCCTTAAGGGGTTTCATATAGGATTCTCACGTATTTGTGTGCTGTCTTCTATGAGCGTGACGACGCAGGTATTAACTGCAAATACGATTTCAACAATAGACATTGTTATTCATCAAATTCCGACAAAACTAGAATGTTCGTAACTGCTCATTGCTCTCCTTGTTTGTAACCCCTGTAATAATCTAACGCTATCCTACACGACAGAACTCTATTTTAGTGAGATTCGTCAGAAACTAACAGCTTAAATGAAGAGGTCAACCCAATAAATGCAGGTAAATGTCCATGCCCGTTGTCCAAACAGTCCTTAATAAAATTTGGAGAATAAAATCGGAGTGGACCTACGAACTCACTTTTATATTCTGTTGCGTAAGCAAGACATTATGTGAATGTGTTGTCTGTCTGTCTGTCTGTCTGTCCGTCCGTCCGTCCACACTTTTCATGCAGTAAACATTGACGGATTTCGACGAAATTTTCAGGGTAGGTACACAAGGTCACAAAGCACAGGAAGTGTTAATATGACCTCGCCAGGGGACCTCTAACCCAAGGTCACCAGAGGTCACATGCAGTAAATGTCGACGGATGTTAACGACATTTGTAGGGTAGGTTCACGAGGTCCCAAGCATCACCTAGCATTAATATGACCTCGCCAGGTGACCTCTGAGGTCACCAGAGGTCACGTGCAGTAAATGTTGACGGATTTCAACGAAATTCACATGGTAGGTATACAAGGTCACAAGAGTCACCAAGTTTTAATATGACCTCGCCAGGTGACCTCTGAGGTCACCAGAGGTCACGTGCAGTAAATGCTGACGGATTTCAACGAAATTCACACGGTAGGTATACAAGGTAACAAGAGTCACCCAGTTATAATATGACCTCGCCAGGTGACCTCTGGGGTCACCAGAGGTCACATGCAGTAAATGTTGACGGATTTCAACAAAATTCACATGGTAAGTACACACGGTCACAAGAATCATCAAGTATTAATATAACCTCGCCAGGTAACCTCTGAGGTCACCAGAGGTCACGTGTAGTAGACGTTGACGGATTTCAACAAAATTTGCAGGACAAGTACACAAGGGCACAAGAATCGCCGAGTATTATTATGACCTCTGAGGTCACCAGAGGTCACGTACAGTAAACGTTGACGGATTTCAACAAAATTTGCAGGACAAGTACATAAGGGCACAAGAATCACCGAGTGATAATATGACCTCGCCAGGTGACCTCTAAGGTCACGTGCAGTAAACGTTGCCGGATTTCAACAAAATTTACAAGGTAAGTACACAAGTTCACAGTGATTACCAAGTGTTAACATGACCTTGCCAGGTCACCTCTGGCCCAGGTCACCGGAGGTCAAATTTCCAAAGTTGCTCAGAATGGCCTGAGACGCGCATAAAAGCAATGAAAAGTGGGTGTCAGAGGGTGACCTTGACCCAGGTCACCAGAGGTCAAATTTTCAAAGTTGCTCAGAATGGTCTGAAACGTGCAAAAATGCAATAAAACGTGGCTGTCAGAGGTTGACCTCGACCCAGGTCACTATCCAGCTATCCAGCTATCGAGCTGTTTAAATCCAGCTATCTAGCTATCTAGCAATCTAGCTGCCTAGCAATCTGACAATCTAGCAATCTAGCTATGCGCAGTATCTATGTCATGATTCGCAACACATATCTATTCGGTCCTTACGACCGTTTTTTTCTATTTTATTTGCGGTAAATGGTCAACTTTCAAAGAACCCGCCAGAACCACTTACCCGCACCGATTTAAAAAAGAGATTGCATCATCGAATTTTCTAAAGTAAAGATGTATTTCTGCCAAAAAGAAGTTGACTAATTTCCTTTTTTGACCGCATATATTTTTCCGCATTCGCCCTCGCTTTTGTTTTTAATTTCCAATTTGCAAAGTTTTCTCGGGACCTGCCCAGTAACCGATTTTTACTACAGCAAAGCCTAGTACCGAAGAAATCTACCCGAACCTGAGGATTACTAATTAGGACATCCAATAATAAACCTTGTCCGGATCTTCTTTGGCAACTACATCCAGCTAACTTTATGCTGGTTTGTAAATTACTTTATTATTCTAAGATCGGAAACCGCAAACTACAAACAATTTTGAACTTTCTCCAAACTTTCTTCAAGGATGAACATTAAAATCATTTTTAAATTAATAACGAGGCCTTCAAAGGATGAATGATACGGGTGGTAGTGAGTACAGTGTTCAGGTTGGCAATTTAATCCTTCAAGCAAAAGCAAACTCCACAAATCAAGTCAAGTCTAAAAGACAAAATTGGTTTTAAGAATTTATATTTATTCACTTGAGAGCTTCTAAATTACAAACTTCTCCCTAATTTACTCGTATGTCTTGAGAAATTACTGCACCAAGCCTCGAGAGTATTACTTCCGCAGTGTTATCATGTCATACACATACACGTACATGATGCCGCAAGACACTGGACAGTGGTTTGATGTAATGGTGGCTCACACCTCAATTTACTTTGCTCGTGAAAATTTAATGGTTGTACTTCACATCCACTCTTGACTCAAAACTCAAATCAACTCTGACCTTAATTTTGAACAAACTTGCGTGAGTTCAAGCAAGACAATTATTAAAGTGTTCAATGAGCACATAAACGTGAGGGCTGTCAAGGAAGTTATGTCAAAGTCGAAGCACATGTTACAGTTGCAGCCCAGTACAGTTAAACTGTTCGGCTATGCACTTTCTCAACTTTACGAATCCATGAATCTTATGCACGAATTGACGTCAATGAGGTGTGACTCTTTCTAGGGAAGTTAATCCAGTGGCCGTATCAACCCATATAATTAAACCAGAATATTTGAAGAAGGTAAAGTATTATACGGAAATCCATCCTTATAACGAATTGGAAGTGGACCGAGCAGGAACTGAATTTCGGCCTCATAGAATAAGTTTGGCGCTCACGACACTGTACCATGTCTGTGTATATATACATAGATACTAGATACCGCTTATCAGAAATATGAAGACACCTTTTTTAAAACAATTTTATTCGTCGGTCTGGTAAAATAACCTGTCAGAGTTGTGATGATTTTTATCTTTTTTGATGGAATGATCGGATAGCATTTCTAAAACGGAGATGGACCCTTTTCATCTCAAGCTTTCAGAAAACACGTTGTTTCCATCCTCAGTAGGGAGAGACGAAATGAGTGGAATTAGTGGAAAACGAATGAAGTTTGACATATCTATCAACGTATCAACCCTCCCTCTGGAAGAGTGAGACGAATGCGCGTGGAATGTTTCGGGACTTATGGGTACTTCATGTGGTTTAGAAGGTACAGAAAGTTTTGTATGTTGAGGGTTGTAATAGGAACTCATTGAACACTAAACAGGATAGATCCCTTGAGAGTAAAAAGTCACTCAAGACCTGAATGAGTCGTCGTCGCGCACCAACAACCCCAGAGAGACGCACTGTCTACACATTTGACCTCGTTTTAACTTGTTTCTTCAGACACAGCTGTGTGCATTCCAATGTTCACAAGAATAGGTTCGGAAACTAATGCGCGTTAGATGAAAGGTGAAAGCATTTTTAGATGTCGAGACCTGTTAATTTTGTTAATCCACACCGGAACACACAAATGAATTAATCCCGTCTCTTCTGCTCTCCATAATATTGTAACTATAGCCAGAAAGGATTACGTGCGAATAGGTGCTCATTAATTTCAATTGAAGCGATGTGAATTATACCTGATTTGGTTTAATAGAGTAGTACAATAAATAATTTTCGTAATAGAGTAGTAGATTATAATAATTTCCGTGTCATAAGACTTTAGACATCGCACTGTTGATTTAAAAGTTTCTGCAAATTTTGAAGGGCTGACTTATTGGCTATTGTTCTAACTACAAGCTGCTTATTTAAGAACACAATTTTAGTTTTCTACAATGGAGAGTCAGTTTTCTTTTTCGGTAAACCAGGTCTGTGTGAACACTTTTTTTAAAAATGTTAAATTTTGCCAAAAAAGTAATTGTATAGTATTTCCAACCATGGGTGAAGCCACGTCATCGGCAAAAACTTAGAGAAAGATGAGGGTTTGATTTTGATTTGACTTAGTCTGGAAGGAAAATAGTGAAGGAAAGCAAGAAGTTCATGAAAACCAACGAACCAGCCGAACTGGTTCGAGATAAATTTAGACAATGATTAAATGATGAATCGTCGTTCCAATCCAACTTGGATCTAATATTATTCTTGTTTAATTTGATTTCTTCAACTCCTATAGGATTTCTGCGAACGGCATCAAAAGACTATCGATCCCACGAAAGTTTAACTAATTAAGTAATCTTACATTAAACGTGTTGAAGCCGTTGAAGCCACTGATATTTCCGAACAACGAATAGTTACTAACGGATGATATGGTGGAATTGTTTTTAAATATCTTTTATTCAGAGTCAGAGTCAGAGAATTCTTTATTAATGTGATAGTGTTCCATTGCCCAAACAGTTCCAAATAGAAATAACTAAACTGATTTCAATTCAAATTTTCAAGCTGTCGAGAACAACTCTCTTCTTTCTCGGAACTTCTCTTTGTCATGACTGTTGTAACAATAAAAAGAGAACACAATTCTAAACTCTCAAATGATTACAAAAGGAATTAAAATAAAATTCTCAAGATAATGTTTTGATAAGGAAATACCCAAGTTTTGAGACCTGATATTTTAACAGAGAACACAAAAATTGCTTTATCATAATTTTACATTCTATAATCTGACATTCCCCCAGATCCGAAATAAATTTTTACAGCTAGTTTCCCTTTCAAATTTCCCGGTAATTCATTCTATAACACCGAATCACGTCCAGGGTAAACACAAATTTCCTCCTCATTCCCAGATTAATGTCAACAGTTAGTTGGCCTGGGTTTGTTTACTGGGCTATAAAATATTAAATTTGGTCTGACTTTGTATCGGACCGGTTGGGTTGAAGGCTAGGCTAGTAGCCCGGTCAACGAACGTCCTGGGTTCGATTCCCAAATCCGACCTTAAGTTTCTTACGGCTAGCTTCCCCTACAAATTTTCCGATAATTCATTCTTTAACATCGAATCACGTCCAGGGCAAACACAAAAACTTTGTATTATTTGTGTTTATTGAAATATGTAGTAAACCCGAAAGTCTCGGTCCTTCTGAACGACTACTTATTGCGAAAGGCGGAACGACTGAGCTATACAATCGTCATTGGTGTCTGTCTGTGTGTCTGTCCGTGCTCTAGCGGTCGCATTTCAAATCTGATTCACTTCAAACTTGGCATGCATGACTTTTAGGTCACAGCTCCAGTTAAGTTTGTTGGACAACCTGATCGGACCACTACTAGGGGTACTTTGCTATATAAGCTTGGTCAACAGACACCCTTATCTAAAGCAATTCTTACGAA
>JAQFYE010004027.1:0-14103 GCA_034694305.1 Protaphorura glebata
TAGTTACTTTCAGGACTTTGACAAGTAATTGTAATTTGTATTTAATTACATTTGCAAAGTAATTGACCCATGTCTGACTGTGCACATAAATGTTAGTCAGCCAAGCCAGAATTTAAACGGAAAATTAAAAATAAAATAGGAACGCCAAGGGCGTGCCCAATTACCCCAGTCAGTCAGACAAATACCTGTAAAGTTAAACGATAAATATTACAATTCGAACCTTTCAGCACAGCTTTGCCATTGTCCTTAAGCTTCTGAGACTTCGCCAGAGCTCCCTGATATTCGTCTCCCTTATCAACATCGTCCGCATCGCCTACAAACGGAGAGGATGATTTCAGTCGGGGGAGCCTCGATGGTGATTTATTGGCATCAACGTCTGATTGAACTGTGGCAGCTGATTTATTAGGTTTACCGGTTTTGTCAATCTTAGATTTCTTACGAGCAGCTTCCATCTCATCTTCAATAATGAGCCTAGCCGCAACAATATTACTCAATCCTGAACGAATATGTTCTGCGGCTTTCTTCGCGGCTTGACGTTGCGGAACGTATGACACGGATTTGGCGGGTACATCCTCACCAAGACCCAACTCTTCAAAGTCATACTCATCTCTTAAATCACCCACGTCATTGGTAACCGTAAGACCGCTATTTGCATCAGATGTTCCCGCTTCAACACGTCTACTATCATTCACTCGTTTCCTGGTCTTTGCTTTCCGTTCCGGACTTTTCTTTTTCATTGTTGTAGCAGGTTTAAGTTCACTGTCTGACAAGGTCTCCGTAACACGGTCACGCAGAAGTTTATTGTTTTCCTTCACCGTTGAACTGGTAGTTTCTTTCTCTTTAGACAAGGAAGGTCCAGGGCTTTCTGACCCGTCACGAACACCTCCAGCAATGTCCTTACCCTTCACTTGCTTCACAGAACGAATGCTCTCAGAAGCCTTCTTCGCAGCCTCCCGTTGGGGTACGATCAACTCATTGGGGTCAATATTACCAGCCTTTGTTTTCTTCTTACCAGGTCCTTGTCCTTTACCTTTAACTGGGGATTTCCCGGTAACAGGTGCAGGGACAGTCGTAGACGTAGCTGCAGCCTTTGCAGGCAATCTTCCTCGTCCTTTCTTTTTTGCGAACTCCTTGAGTGCTCCTTTAGTTGCTACCGTTGCGGCAGTACTTTGCACCTCTTTCTTTACATTTGATTCGGAATCGTCGGTATCGGAATAAATTAGTCCAGACTCTCGTTTAAGTATAGAGCCTGGTTCTTTTTTCGATGGTGGAATCTCCAAGTCGTCAGAATCCGATGTACTGGATTTGGCAAGTGATTTCGCCATTTGTTTCAAACCACGCCCTCTCCCGCCTTTCTTGACTGGAACACCTTTCCGAGTCGTCGAATTAGACATGATCACAGCATCCATACTAGAATCTGTATCGAACAGATATGACAGAGGGCGCCGAGTTGAAGTTGTTGTAGGATTAGCTTCACCTTCAGCCTTTAACCCTTCACCCCCTGACGCCGCACTTGCTTCGCTTTCACTTAAGCTCGTACAACTTTCTCCCAGCAGATTTCTCCGCCTTGATCCATTCACGAAAGTTTTCTTGTACGGGTTTTCATTCGATCTTCGTTTACCAGACTTCCCAGTTTTGATAATTCCATTTACTACATCATGTTTAGCTTCTCCACCTACTATCATGCCAACGAGACTGTCATAAGTTGGATGACTGCTAGTGGCTCCAGCGGAATAACATAGATCATAGATTGAAGGACCATGATTAGCGTCAATGATGGCTCCTCTCTCTGTTGTACTCAACGTATTAACAGCCTTATCAGCAAGGACAGCCACCTGCTTTTGAAACGTTTGTTCCCGAAGGCGAAAATATGTTCTGGAAAGTTTCTCTCGCCGACTGACCATATAGCAGAGATTTCTCACCTGTAAGAGTTCAAAATAAAATATAAAAAATGTGTTAAAATAATTCATTCAGCTTACAAATTAGAACATACCCTTTCGAGGTCTTGACGTAGTTGAACAAACATTTTCATTTGTTCCAAGTCCTGCTCTTGCTGTTGGGTGAGCAGTTGAGTTGTCTCGGGTCGAGGAGGTACCAACGGCCGATTATTCAATGACTAAATTAAGAAACAAACACTCAATTGAACTTCAGTCTACAATTGAAGACAGACTTAAGAGAAGACAAAACTGAAATCTGCTCTTACTTTTCGTTTTAGCTTCCAATAGTTGAAAATTAGGACAACAATGTCCATATCCACCGCCAAATTCTGGGACACATCTTTCAATCTTACATATTTGAAAAACTCTGCCTCTATTTGCTGAAGCCTTCAATTCGAACAAAAATAAATTAAATTCATGTTCAAATAATATGAAATGATTGCAAATGGAGGTAAACATTTTTTGCATTTACTTCTCCGCGCGTGCTTGATTCCTTTCCTCAGCTGTCATTGCTCCGGCCTTTTTTCTTTCACCATCGTCGTCGGATCCAGAGTTGGTAGATTTCTCCTTCGTCGTATTCACACTATGCTTCTGACAGTAAGACTAAGAAATAAAGGTTTATATATTAATGTTTTTCTATTACTCAAAACAAGTTACTATATTTGTTAATTACCCTTAACTTGATTCCATCTTCGGCATTCTCATCGACAATGATAGGCTTCATTTCTAAACCGTTCTTGAATGCACATGTGACGTGATATGCCGTCTTGCATGTTTTCACTGAGCATTGAATACAGGCACCCACCTTGTCTTTGCAAAGTACACAGAGCAAGGACCACCGACTCGGCTATGTTCGTACAAAAATATAAATTAATAAAGAACGCCTTGTCGACACATTTAAGGGAAAGAAGTATCAGTTTTCCGGAAAACAAATTGCACTTAAAAAAATGCAGCCTTCAGCTGTACTTCTACACATAGCATATAACATATATTTTTGTTTTCCGGACAGTTTTAGAGTTTAATGTTAATCAAGCACGGGTATATCGAGTGTTCCGCAGTATTGTATCAAACTAACACAATGCTCACGGACACCGTCTAAAACCCATCAAGATCAACCCATGTTCAATTGAGGATAGGCATTGAGGACCATAACCCAAGAGATGCTGGGGATAACTCTTACAGGAATAGCTGAGATCTTTGTAATCGGTTCCATTTTCTCTACCGATCCAATGCTCACTTCTGGAATCCAGATTGCACAGGCAACGTGTGCCCACTTGTGGCCAGACCTAGTGGCTTTCATTGCTCCACCAACATTAGGACAAAGCACGCATGAGGGTCGAATTCCTAAACCTACGTAATTGAAAAACAAGTTATATATCAGGTTATTATGAATAACTGAGAAACATTTCTATTTAAAAAAAATCAAGACTTACTGCAAGTTCTACACAACCAGGAACCAGATGGAATTGTGGTAATTCCGTAGCATGCTTGATGAACACAAATGTTGCATGAATCACAAAACACCATTTCGTTTCCTTCCTCGGACTCGGGCTGTAATGAATCCAAACATAATTAATACTTACAATTTGTGTTTTTCAGTTAGGAAAAAAGGATTAAAATAAAATAAATTATAAAATTAAACAAAAACAATTCGTACGGATCGGCAGACGTCACAGATGACATTCTCGTCATATTCGATTCCGAGTCCCTCTTGACTTTTGAGAATAGTTTGAACTTGTTCCCAACATTGCAATTCTAGTTCTTCTATGACTTGCTCCATTAGGAATTCTGAGATTACAGGTAAAGTCTGCATCCCTCTGTCAGCATTTGAGCAGCCCAACCAAGCTGCGTCCACATCATCCAGATCATAGCTGCAAACTTTTTCGGCTCGAGCAGCCGTAGACACCAATTGGTGATAGTCCGGATTGAAAAAGTCGTCATGTGTAACTCGGACGTACTTTTTCTTTGGTCTACAGTAAGTTTTAAAAAAGTAAGATTTAACATACTACCAAATACCAGTTACCAATTAAGAAAATGACTGTATACTACTGAATACTCGTGGCAGTGATGTTCCTAATCAACTAATCTCGAAACATTAATCTTTCAAAACTGTCTAAAATAAATCCTGAAATTGTACTTACAGTCTAAAGTCATGACTTCTTTCTGCTACTGGAGCAATTTCAACTACTTCTGGTTCAGGCAGAGACTCTGGATTTACTGGTACCTTAAATTAGAATAAATGAATCACGGTCAGAAACTTTCATTTCAATTATTAAAGACGTTAGCTTGTATATATTCCTGGCTTACTTGAACGCCTTTTTCCCATTCCTGCTTCCAGGGATCGGTTATTAGCCAGTACTCTTCTGGGGTAAGTGGCTCACTGTCAGCCAATTTCATTGCACTAATAAGGTCTTTACGGTACAACTAAAAAATCAATGGTATCACATGATTAGAATTGGTATGGAGAAGATAAACTGAAAATTGAAATTCCGAATGGCCTTATGCATAGCGATAAAAATTTGGAAAAGCAAATATGGTACAGAAAATGAAGCAAGACTTTTTCTCTCACTCTCATTGAGCCAAGACTCATTACACCAAACTCGGTTGCAAACAGGTTTTAAACAAAATCATTATGCATAAGGTCGTTTTAGTTGAATAATTCGCCCAAAACCAACTGGTACAATTACCACTACTGATTGCATCTCGCCGATTGCGGAAAAATTAAAATTTTAAGCTAAAACTGATTTACGTAATATTTTCCATCAATGTTGGTTAAGGCAGATTGCACATGTGAGTGTGTGAGCACTCCTTTCTGCAAGTCATCTATTTTTGTCTGGAGTTGTCTAGACAGTCCGACACTGCGTTAGCTAATACTCCAAATGGAATGAATGAACCGATGACTAATTTATCGGAATATTTGAATTGCACGCCACACATGAAACGGTAAAATTACCAGAACACTAGAGTAATTTTGCTTTCTTCGCTAGCAAATTTAAGTATTACGTGCACGTGTGCACGTTTATATTTAAAATCAAATTTCCTCTGTCACAATAGTATAATATTCAAGACTCAGACTGACTTCTTACGAATGGCCATTCACATAAAGCCTAACAATAATATCTTTATAATCAATATGTAATGCTAAGTTATTTTTGGTCGGCAAGATAAGAAAACCCTAAGAATTGTCATTATTTCATCCTCACAATGTGGACTCTTCTATTGAGGTAACATAATGCCTCCTAGTGGTGAATAAAAAGATAAATTATGGAATAATGATGGTCTCTGTCTATCGTGTGTACATTTGATTTGATGTTACAACTAATTAGGTATATTCCCATTAGATTCTTTGTAGTATGATCCTAAACACAACTGGAGTAAACACAATAAAATAAACTAATTCAGTTTTGCCATTCTAATAAGCTTACTGTGAAACTGACATTGAATCAAAAATATATTCGTTCAAGAAAGAAGAATCACTAGCTTGAAATAATTAATGACGCAGCCTACTACTACAAATTAAATCAATGTAGGGAGTAGAAAAATTGCTGATCTATCATAATATTATCATTCAGGGTATAACTCACTAGTGTCTCGTCTTCAAATATCTACGGCTGATGTGAGGAAGTGATTTGGAAAATGGAGACAGATTTTAATATTTAATACTCACAGACGAAACGGAGATGTGACTCATAACTTGCACTTAAACTAAGATAAAATGTCGTCTTCGACATCAAAAATATACGTGTACGTCTAGATTCAGTAATTGTGATTGCAAGCTCTTATTGTTCCTGCGTCGGGTAGTAATTCCTTTTATCCAATGTTCAAGGGATTCAGGAGAATACTTGCCACAATCTGTTCTAGCACTAAAAAATAATAGTTGACGAGTCTATTACGAAATATTAATATATCCAACGTCTTGCGCAGAATTGGTCTGTAAGTCCATTACTTTTGTGTGCTCCTACACTGCTAAATTAAAATTCCTCGTAATTAACATTGTCTAAAATATTAATCTTAATAATCAAATTATTAACTTTTCCGCAACCGCGAATAGTATGCAGATGAAAAATCAAATATACTTGCAGAGAGTCTGCAGGAAAGCAAACTAAACTAATAAATAGATGCATGCAATGTCAAAAGAACTACTGGCTTTGAGAATATTCAACGTGAAATGGATAGTAAAGATGAGAAAGAAATTGTAGAGACACACCAAAGTTACCTCAGCAGGTGCCTCAGCTGAGTTTCTGTTATAAATGGAAGACACCTTGAGATCACCTGAAAAAATATGATTAGAGTTTGTAATCTGTTCAATTGTCCACATCATGTGAAGGTAGACGTTCTCCATCATCATGAAGTAGATGCGTTTCTAAATTAAAATTGAATTCAATGTCGCGTGGGCAATTATTATTACAGCAGAGCAGAGACTACTTTATACAGCCATTTTTGAAATACATTTCCATGATATGATTGAAAATTCCAGTCCCTGATGCTGTCGAATAAGACAATGTTAAATCTAGGGAATAAAAGCACGTTTAATATCATCAAACTAAACGACAGGGCGATGTGAGAATTCCTTAGACTGGTTTTTTATACGTAAACGTAATGATAGACTACGCTCTAATCCTCAGAAAAATAATTCACAGCTATCAAACTAGCTCAATAGACTGTCAACCCTCATGAAACGGTGCTTGCAAGATTGGATATTTTCGATACATCACCAAAATAGTATTAAAAATAGTTAAAGTCAACTCTGATATATACGCATTGGCACTGAAAGAAGTCTTAATTGTATATGGATTGCTTTCAGTGAACTTATAAAAATTAACTGACAGAGATTTTCAACAGAGAAATATGCCAATATTTCCTTTATTTTTCAAAGTAAGTATTGTGGTCTCCTTCAGGAACATAATACTTGATCCTATACTATTTGATTATTCTTATATAATTCATACTTTTTTTTGGAAAATTTAATCGAGACTCGGCTACAATATAGTGATACGCGCTTGATATTTCTGCTGTGGTGTTTGACAAATAAAATATAATAATTTTGAATAAAAAAAAACAAGAGAGTAGTACATTTATAATTACCAAGGTGCCTGGGAGTCCACATGCCGCTGAGAGAACCGTTCCCTCCTGAGTTGGAACCAGACCGCGTGCCGTCTTCATCGCCGTCAGAGCAGCTAGGTCGTCTTCGACGACGCTTAGCTGATAATGAATTACAGAGATTAGACCATATAAACATCCGATTCTTTGTGCATTGCATAACAGGTGTCTTGTGAAATATGATTACCTTGGGTCTCCTCTGACCGGCCCGGTTTCTTCACTCTTTGTGACATGTCGATGGGTACTTATCTAAACGTGCATCTTTATTTGTATCTGTAATTCAATCAAAAATGAAAAATAAATTCAATTAGTAAATGGTCAAAGAAATAAAAATATACACTACTAATGAGAGAAATAATGGGGCGGGAACGGTGGAGAACCTCAACCCCGAACAATTTCCGATTTAATATTTTTTGGAGAATTCAGGATAGGACGTTCACGAATGGTCAGAATCACTAGGAGAAAATCGGCCAAGTATCATTAAAATGTTTGGCCTCATAAAAAAAATCATTTCGGTTCGCCACACATCGCGCACCTCAATGTCATTGGTTTTTCATTCTCTTCATTGTTTACACCCAGCCTTACAAGTTTCTGAATAGGAAAAATCCTTAATTTCTCACTAAACCCCTTCAGCTACTTCCTTCTCATCCATTTTTTAAAAATATTATTGAATGCTTTGAGTTGGAGTGAGCAATACTTCAGAACAAAAAAGGTTATCGGGACAAACATAAATAAGGATATGAATTTCCAAATTCTAATCGCACCAAATTAATCAAGAATAGAAGCCTAATTTTTAAAGTGAATTAATTATCTAGAATACACCCAAGATACTTCTATCCAGGGCTCGCAGTGGCCAGGCTGTCCAGTTCTAACCTTGTATGATGTACCGATGGTAAGACTGAGCACCCCTACGATCCCACATTTACGAGATTTTAATAATTTATACTGGGTAGAATTCAGCCTGTTCGTCTTCATTTAGCACTGATTGAAACGTTTTTCCTGCACACATTTGCAGATACACTGACAAGGAATGTACATGCCCTAACATACACAAAATAAATCGATATAATAATCAATAGAATACAAAGTCTTAATTAGATCCAAAATAGAAGTGTCTTGGTTCATTTTAGAGTCGATATTAACGCTCCACGCTAAACTTTCGCTACAATTACGATAAGCACTGTTATCTACTGATGATCTGAATTTTATCCCGCGCGTGGCGCGTCTTCTCACAATCATTTACTACTCTCTCACTTGTATACCTCAATACAGGGTACAATTATCCAATTTTCATTCTCAAAATATTCTGAACAATAATCCAAAATATAATTTTTCAAATCAGTTAAATGGATCATGTTAACCATGAAGAAACACTGGACACTGCACACAACTCCACTCCACACGCACCTGTCAGATCCACCTGCACTTTTTGAATTTTAATCATTCAGTAGTATGCACAATGGACATAGAGTCCTAACAAACACAACTGATTTGACCCCACAGCTCGTGGTGCCCTTACACTGGACAATTAATCAGTTTCTTTTCTTACAACCCAATCCACATACACATCGTATAGCTGATATACGTGTATGCATGTGTATGTATACATATACACATGTCTCTGTTATAAGGGATATAGGGAAATGTTGGCGTTGAATGTCAGACTTCTATGGGATCTAAAATCATTTCATTTCCAAATTGGAATGTTCGTGGAAGGTCAAAATTGATCAAATGAGGTTTGTCTACAACCCTTGACCTCTGAATGAGGGATTGGATTGATTATTTTGATATATTGGATACTTGTATATTTGTACGTGAAGGTGATGGGGAGGGTGAGGATTAGGTTGATTGTTGTTGGGTCAAAGGTGAGATGCTTACCGCGTGTAGAGAAGAGTCTCGTGTCCCCATGGGGACTTTTGGACTGAAGAGATGGAACTGATTAATTGAAAATTCCCAATCCTCCTCACATTTTTCCACTTAATTCTCACGCGAGAGACACAAATTATTCTTTGGGAATGTATGTGCCATGGCTATGTCTGTCTCTATCTATGGGTTATGTCCCGTCTATACAGCCCAGCACTGTATAGACGGCTGGCTGTATACTGCAGCGACGGCGACGACGGGTGAGGAACTGAAGAGTCAGGTTATCACCGCACCAGCGCCATCTCACGCTCCCACGCTAGTTAACGAATGAAAACAGACCAGTCCAGCGTTGCCATATCCACACTTCTCCACCAAAACAAACCCAAGTCTTCACAATTCCACATGGCACAAGTCATCAACAACTTCTTCCATGCACGGACTCAACATTACGTCCATTTGGATCGGTTCCTCCAATTCCCGACTAAAATTCCAATAGTTTTGAGTTACCATTGCAGAAGTTTGCAGTTCATGTCTTGACCTGTCATATGGAATCTCCATTTTAGAGTCATTTAAACCCCTTCACTTCAAATTTCTGCTTTAACAGCTCAACGAGTTCTTGGATTTTGTGTCTTAATTGAATTGATATCAACGAAATGACAACTTCTCTGGGAAACTTACTCCAGAGGAGTCATCCACTTAGAAAATTAAACTAAGCTCACTGAGGACCGAGGACAAAGTCACCAAGTACCGTGCGAGAGCGAACACTCAGTTCCACGAATCACTACGACTTCCGTATATTCCGGGCACACTCCAGATGAAAATAAACCAAAGAACGCTCCCACATTTTCACTCTACCTTTCTTTCTCTGAATTCTTTGCATTTCGTTTCATTATTGTAAGTGTTTGGAAGTGCCCATACACACATGTAACGGCGTTATTCCTTGTTCTTTACTGTACTCACATTGGATTTAGTTGAATATTTGATTGTATTATGGTACTAAGCGGTAAACTAGCCTAACCTAACGTAAGCGAAAAGGTAAAAAGATACAATAATTAGGACCATATATTGTCTTACACTTTCATTGATTGTCTCACATTCGAAACACAACTCCTGGTACAATAAAGAGTTCTTGATGATTTCATTTATGGCTCATTGTCGTCTGTTTTAATTATACTAGCTGTCTGAGAAGTACATTCATATTTTGGCCTACTCATTGATCATCCTATTTTCAGGATTTCAACTAACTATCTGCTTACATACCATGTGGACTTTCCGGTAGGATTTGTATAATAGCCATAGAGGTAGAGATTTTAGCTAATTCTTTTCTTGATTATATGCTAAGTAAAAGCTCAAAGAGACTTAAACTCTATAACAACATTATGGAGTTATTTAGATTGTATTTTCTTTATTTTTAAGTATTGTACCACTTCACAAATCGATATGTTCATACCCGCTCTTGTTTAATTACTTACGTTCGTACATTCTACGCTAATTGATAACCAAGTGGCGCATTTGTGGGAAAACATTATCAAGTTCCTTGAGTTGCTTATTATTTGTTGCTTGTCGAATATGCTCGCAAAGCCTTTCCACACATTATTTGGTTTGGTTGGCATGCTCATTGATGGTTTTACAAAATGAGAATAAACAAATTAGTCAATTTGCTGAACTAGGAGAGGCCGTAAGTCCAGTTAAATAAAAATAACAACTTCTTTAATCTGTAGGTACAAATCCTGGTTTTGTGCCCATGGACTATTTACCTATAGACATTTGGGATTGATCTGTAGGTAATCCTATAGACTTCATATAGACATTACATTTTTGAGTTTATTGTTTGTTTGCAAATTGTTTACTACGAGACCTCCTGATTAGATCAATCTAATTGATTTTAGTCTCCTTGGATTTACAATTTACCGAAATACCCTTGTATTGAATTTTTATCTGAAAAAAACTGATCAAATAAGAAAAACTATGATCTAGACTTGAATGATAAGTCGCGACGGAGCTATTAGCCATAGAGTTCTTAGAACGTATTAGTTGGTGTTAATTTGGGTACTTGAATAAAAAGTACTTTGGTGGACCGAAAAAGTATTGTCGCAGTTAATAAAGAAATAAATGTCCTTCATTTTCCGTTTATCCACCCGTAAGGATTTGGACGTGAAAGTGGATATTGAACGGTAAGTGATGGGTAATAAATTGAAGATAACGGGTATGATGGTATGTGGTTAGGAATTAGGATTGGGGTTGTGACAACGTTGCGGAAGAAACTGCAAGTGTTTTTGTGCTTTTGTGTGGCTCAGTGTCCTTTCCATATTCCATCCTATCCTATGTTTTGAGTATTTTGACGTCAGAGAGGAATTCAAAATGGTTGGGTTGGGTGGGCTAGGGCACCGGGAGTACAAATACGTCGATGATCTCTTGAATGTACTAAATGTACTCAGCTGAATTCCACGCGAGAGAGCCTAGACTCCTAGACCACTAGACCAGGTAGTTCACTCCGCACTAGTCCAACGGACATGGAATGGATTGCAACCAGGGAACGACTCACACACCGAATCCGAATCACGGATTTATCATTTATCCCTATCAACCAGCCCAAATATTCATTTTTCACTGCTCAAAAAAAGACTTAGATGTTTATCTCGTTTTATACTTGGAATTCCCATTTTTGACCTAATTTGAACCCATAAGGTCCCATCCGTTTGGTGAACAACAATAAATAGTAGCGAACCCCTCGGTTATGAATCTGATTATTTCTAAACTTTGAACATCATTCTAGTTCATTAGCTTCAGTTCAAGCCTAGTCCTGTTAAATTTGCATGAACCGTTCAACCCTGGGATTTGGGATCAAATCTATGTTACTTAGTTCAGTTTGTTCGGAGCCGTCTAATTCGTACGATAAGTTTAAACGTGAAATTCGTGAGCATCTTCTCAGTAATGTTACCCGTCACACTCACACATATAATGTCTTACTTGTCATTCAAAGTTATATGTATTTAGTTTGCATATCTGTTCAATATTAAGTGTTCAACTATATGTCTACGAATTCACTTCGTGGTTATGCTCAGGTATGCAGGTTCAGGATTCATATTATCATTTTGATTTTGACGAATGCATTACCACACTCCACACACCGCACTGGCGCACGCCACATCATACACCCAATTACCCAATGGTTGTTTTAACCATCATTGGGAATCTTTGTGGGACCCGATTTTCCTACCTCATCAGGGCATTTTACTGATTTAATGAAAGTGATGGAGGGGAAAAGCACTGCAGGGTAAACACCTCCAAGTGTTAGTATAATACCTATTTGCGTGTTTTGGTCCGGAAATAAGTACTTTAGTTGTATTATCTAATAGTGAATAGAAATTATTTTTTTGCCAAAAAAAACAAGTAATGCAAGCTAATGAGTTTTTTCAATTTCTAATACCACTTTTCAACTTTCAATGCTATTGGATATTGTGCCTCAGACCAGATTTTGGAGAAACCTACATCGGACTACCCATACTAAAAGAACAGAGAACATGAGACGTTTATAATTTTTTTCCAAAAACTTTTTTTTGTGACTGCTATTTGAAAAGAAATATTTAGGTTGCTTATGTTTGATGACACAAGTCGTTGTATAAATTCCTGTAACCGATTCGGTGGGTTGCAAGTATAGTCGTTCCCTCGTTAGAGTTAGACCTTCTGATTGTGGATCCACTCGGAGTGTCGAGTCGGGCGGGCGGGACAAGACATAGGAAACCCGACCATGGCGGCCTTGCAAACTCCGCCGAAAAGTTCCTCATCATCACTGTCAAAGTCGATGAGAAATATTTTTACTGCGCCGCGGCGAAACCAAAAAAAAACTTATTAACCAATCCACTACTGTATACTCATCCCCTGACTGAATTATGACAATGAGCAATGTGTGAAGATCTCACACAAAATACATACATCTCCTGTGTTATGTTTTGTTTGTCTCTGTCTATGAACTCTCTAGAGCTCTTAAGCGCCACTACCGTACCGGACAAGTTCTTTGTCCAACATGTATATATACTTACTTGTCAATAATGAATCACGAGAATCATTAAGAGTATGACGTAATAAGATTGTAGGTGTTAAAGGAGAACACACTCTCAGTTGGCGGTTGCCGCAAAAAATATTAGGATTGTTTATAGTGGAGAAAGGAATGATATTCTATTGGGCCTAGTATGGAGATGGAGAATCCCCCTAGTAAATAAGGAAAAACTCGAATGGAGGAAAATGTAATCAATGCAACCGAACCATTTACGAGATATTTCGAAGGAATCGAACCCTCTACATATCGGTGTTAAAAAGAGTAACTTATACTTACACACACCACCATGCATAATGGCCGATGGAAAACCTGGTGACCAAGCAGCTGTGGCCGGGTTTTTCTTCAACTTTCTCCATGGAGAAAGCCAAGATTCCTAGACGACCAACTTTCTCACTAGGTTGGTCCATGCGATTGTTTACTCAAAAAAAAACTTGTTTTTTTTCGTTCGGTGCCCAAAATACATCAGATCAGACGGGGATTTGGGCACCGAAATAAACTTGTTGATATGGAGAATTGAATTTTCAACAAATTTTCCAATCTTTTGAAACATCGACATCGCGCATGGACCAACCTTATGAGGAAAGTTTGTTTCTTTACGAATTTTGGAGAAACCTGTGAAAGTCTGTTACCTCAGCCGTACTGCACTAAATAAAAGTCTGATAGCAGTCATTCACGGTATGGAGAATATCGCGTTGATCGTCTCAAATAGTTGAACAAGCAGATGACAATTTGTTATGAATGGCAAAATCTGAACTTCTAGATATTCAAGAATTACAATTTCAGTAGGTGCTGATGGGGAAAGGTGTGACAAAATAACAAGAGATAAAATGTTAAAAATTAAACAATTTAGGCAAATTGTCTCATTCTGCCTTCTTTTCAGGACTATGACCAGCTTGTTGAATATACATACACAACAGGCTACACAAATGGAGGTGATTGGTAGCTCCTCCGAAAAAGCTTTTCTCATATCATAATTCGTGTTTACAAGCTTTATGCATACATTTTTCGGACTTATGGAAATGCTCAAACTATTCTGAAAGACTGTTAGGGGTTTAGAGCGCACTGTTTGTGTTGGATATTGTTAAGATATTTTGTAACTATTATTTACTCGTGGTGAAAGTGAAAGTTGAAAACCCGAGTTTG
>JAQFYE010004028.1:0-14101 GCA_034694305.1 Protaphorura glebata
TCTAGGGGTGTACCTTGGCCCTTCGGGCCAAGGGGGGTGTCCCGGACCACCCTGGAATACCCTTAGTTGTTGACTGAATGTCAGATATACGTACAACAAGTCAACAATTCTTTTATCAGTGATTGCCTTGTAAAACGGTCTTGAGAACTTGAGATCTGTTTTCTAGATGTGTCAAAGTAAAAATCGATCGATTTCGATCTTAAACACATTGCGGATGAAACTGAACACTGCTTACTGCGACGAAATCCTACTAGGTGTATACTACGAAGCTCTGCTCGTCTTTATAATTCTAAACTTCCCACGCCCTGACCAAATATTTAAATATCGGATCATAATTGTATGGTTTCCTTTCAATCTTAACTATAAAGTCGTAGAAAGTGTTGACCAGTAACAAAATCGTTCCGATAGTTCCAAAGAATTTTGCCCATTCATACATTGAGATCAGGCTAGACGGCTAACTGTGAATTGTGAAAATTCAGAAACTACAGAATGGTCAATACACATACAAATTTTCGTACAAAAGAAATGATTGGATGACCCGTCGCCGTCCATAATACATACTCTAACTATACTATAACATAAATACATTACACATTTGAGTCCAAAATAACATGATTTCTCAGCATTGTTAGACGTATTCTTATTCTATTTTATTTCTCAGAACTCTCTTTGCAGAAACATAGAAGCTTTCCGAAAACTTAGCAGTATTTCTTGTTTACAACAGTTTATTCTGAAAAGATTGACAAATAAAAAAAGCCTTTATCTATCTATCTATTACTTGAACGTATATACGTTACTGAATATGTTTTATTATTACAACTTTATAAATGATTATGCATGTATATGCATATGCATGTACGATGTAGTAGGACATAACATGCATACGAGCCCGGATTACTAATGTTATACACATAGAATAAGAAATTCGTTTGAACGAATTCGAAAGGTCATCTAAACTTCTAACTCATACTATACCGGCTTGCGCAAACAAGCTCTTTCTTTTTTCAATCACGACAAAAGTAAATTAAAAATGCGCTAAGTATGTCGTTAAACCGTGGTTAAAATATTAAATTTGGTCTGGGTTCGTTGTGACTTCTCAAATCCAATACATTTTGGGGTGTGACATACCGATACGATTGACTTAACTGATATCAAAATAACAGGTTCCACCTATTCAATTAATATCGTACTATCAATCTACTCACAGACAGACCATATGAATACCGAAAATAATAAGCGACTCATTTTGATAAAACTTCTAAAAATGGAGTATCGGAACTGTTCGATTAACAAATAAATCCTATCAGAACTAGTTTGTGTAGTGCCATGAAATTTAAAAAATTTACAATTTATATCTTTATATATAATATGAATGTGAACATAATTATAAGTGGTAATTTGAATTTGTGATGAGTCATGTCCAAGTACTTTAGTACTTACATGTATCAGTAAATTAATGACAGTTGTTTGCCGAGAAACGCCTGCCTGGCTCGGCCTATTTTTCAGCCCATAATATATGTAATGCCGACGAAGGAATGAATAGTCTGGTATCTGTATCTGGTTCAATTTACAAAACAAAAACTTACCTGGAGATGCTCTTGGAAGCGAATCGGAATAATGCTGGACGTCATGATGGTTCAAATGAATTTGACCTGTTCGTCTTGTGATGTTTTTTGATCACTTAAATTTATTTTTAAAAAACAAGGGTATGTCCGTATTTGAGATGAGTGAGACTGTCAAAAACTGTTTGACTGTCTCCTTTGACCCGTGCGTGTTATTTGGATGTAGTGAGTGAGTGAGTGAGTGATTCGTTGGTTGCTTTGCTAGGGAGCGGAGAGCGACTCGTATGACGTGGATGTATTGAACTGAACCCCATCCAACCCACTCCACTCAACCACGCAAGTCATTCACTCCTTCTCCCCACTCACCCCCATCCGGCACCCCCTCCCTCTCAACCACCGACAACCACTCAAGTCCACGCCCATTTCAACATGGCATTCCATTCTATTCTGACGCCAAGGATTCAAATCTCTTAACCTCCTACAGGTCACCCGGGTCATCCACAGGTCTCATAAAACCACTTAACTGATGTTCATTCCCTTTCCTTTTCCATTCCTTTTCCATAACATTCTTTCGGTACTCCGATTTCTAATATGCGAAAGATGTCGCGCATTCCAAACATTTTATACCGGGCCGGCCCCATTTTATCAATTTATGCAATATATTACCGTAAAATACCGAATACAAACCCGGGTTACTATCCAAACTAGCCTCCTTCAAACCCAGTTTGTATTCGAGAACGGTTTCGAGCAAATAAATTATTGAATTCAAAAGTTGAAACTGACAAAACCGGTCGGCTGGAATGGTTTGTGACCCTTAGAGAACCCGGCTAAGGTATAGAGAACACGGTTTGTATTCGGGACCCGGTATTTGAGACCGGTTTCTATCTCTGAAAATAGTCTCGAGACCCGGTTTGTATTCGAGACGGTGGGTCACTATCCAGCACCAGGTTTGTAGCCGGTATTTTACGGTATACACTATATCGGTTACCCACTATATTACGAGATTGCGGCTAACCCGCCATTGTCCATATTCGATGTGCATATTACTATTACTAGCGAATTATGAGGCCTATTACTGCACTCTTACCGGTTTCGGTACCTTTTCTGTTAAAGCCTGAAAATGACACTCGATTTCTTTACCACGATTTCTGATATATGGCAGATCTATCGAGCCCAACATTTTTACGAAGCCGCAATTCATGCCAGATATGCCATAACGGCTACCGGCCATTATTGTGAATGCTCCGCCATTAGCCATGTATTAGCTTTGCACATGACAATGGCTATTAAATTTATATGTAATCATTCCTCGATATTATTATTCCATTCAAATATTCTACCTTGCGTATGGTTTGGTACCTTTTCCATAAGAGTACCACATGTGAATCCTGTAATTGGATGACACTCTTTCTGCACGACAATTTAATTTGCAATATACCGCAGTTCAGCCCGCCAGCATTTTTGTATGACTGTGTACTAGTTACTACACAAGAATTTATACCGCTTAACTGCTACCCCAGGGACTATTCAGATTCAGAAATGATGTCCACTGACGGAGCTACTTGATACGTCTCTGATTTATGTTGATGTTACGTTAGTAAATACCTAAGGCGGCTGCTAAGGGAAAATAGTTTGTTTACTTGTCCGTTAGCCCTGTACATTTGTCTAAAATTTTTAGCTGGGTTGTTTTCGTGGAATCATCCGTAGTTATGGAATCTCCAGCCGCCTATTATTTTGGAATGAACAGTAGTACGATGCGTTGTCAACGGTGGGGAGAGGAGAGCTCGGCACTAATTTGTTACGAATTAATTGTTGACCAATGAAACCAAAATTGAAACTTGAAGGGGTGTATATGTGAGATGCCGGAGACAAGTTATACGACATAGGTTGACCCAATGTTGGTAAACAAATCCCTACAAGGTTAGCTCATGCCTGTTTGAAATTCAGAAAATTTGAAATCTCGGATTTTCATCACTCTAGGTTGTGGCGCCATTGGGTTCGGTGTACAACCTCCATATACCCCCATGTTAATTGTACACCAAAGCCAAAAACAAACAACTTTTCAGAAAACAAATTGCGGATGAGCTAACCTTGTGGGGCGGGGAGATGGTTGTCAAGGAGCCTTGGATTGACCGGTACTTACGCTGCTGGAGACTGATTCTTAATTCCCTAGATATATCCGATAATAGGGTTGTAAAAAACCCGGGTGCACCCAAAGCCCCCGGGTATGTACCCGGGTTCTTTGGGTATTTATGGGTGCTTTCGGTGAATCCTTCGTTTTAAGATCAATTAGTGCTTAGGGCGTATTAATGTGCTTCGGAAAAATCAATTGAATCAGCTTACGCTGTTTTAAATCGATATATTGTGATTGTGACGAAAGCGACGACATTAAAAACTGTTGGCAAAACAAGCCTACAAGAAATAAATTAATCTGAATCAGAGTCCCAATCGGTCGGGTTTGCACTTCCTGAGTCGCAATCGGTGTCATCCAAATTATTGTAATCGAAGTCACCCGGGTCACTTTCCGAACTCTGGGAGTAATCCTCAGTTGATTCACCCTCTGGAATGTTTGTTAAAATCAAATTGCAACTCCGTTTGGAAGTTGACGCAAGATGTGACAGTAATTCCTTTCTCACCCTCGCGAAGTTCGCGGCTGTGAATTTGTTGAAAACTTATACACACGTAACGTAAAACATGGAATTGTTAAAACGAAAGAAATTGGAGAAGTTACCTTCTTCATCCCTAGAAACTCTCTCAGCATTTACCGTAAATGACCTAATAGAGCACCCGCGGTCTATTTAAAAACTGCAACCCGATACACACGTTCTACTTGGGACCCGCGCTGTCGGCGTTGTACTCAGACCCACGTTCTATTAAATAGTGTTCCCAAAATTATTGGACGAGACCCACGTTATATTGCATTTATGCACGTTTCGGACCATTTTGAGCAACTTTGAAAATTTGACCTCGGTCTCGTAATTTGCACATTATATTTATATAGCTGTGGACTGTGGAGATAAGTTTTATTTAACTCTGATTCGTTTCGCTGCGCAGTTTCTTTGAATTATTTTGCGTTGCCTGCATACTATTATTGTGGAGTGGTTGTCGCGCCGAAAACTTTTTTTATATACCCGGCGGGTGCAAAAATAAGCATCTCGGGTATAAACCGGAGTGCTTTGGGTGTTTACAATACTATCCGATAACGGATACCATTCACCTAGAATTTTTGGTTGACCGACACTATTTCGTTCGTGATATTTATTAAATATTTCCGAGATCATCAGCAAGCCGATGTATATGTTGCAGCCCATGTCGATATTCCGTAGAGTAATAATTTATCCTCACTTGGAGCGGGCATTTCACCAAAATGGGCGTGGTCTAGGACGGAGCCACAATTATAAGGACCCGGAATGAAAGTGGACGAGAACGGCCGAGAAATTAAAGATTAAAGGACATCGGCGGCGACAGCAGCCGAATCCCCCCCCCCCGTGCGATTCGGAAACAAATTGCACACTCGGGTAGATATTGAGGTGCTGAACAATGTGTGTGAAGGACTTAGGTCGAAAAAAACTTCCGTGACCTCCAAAAGTCAAGGTGTCATACGCGTATCGTCAGAGGGTAATTATAAACCTTTTGGCTCCCACGCCTCACAGTGAGGCGTCGGAGCAGTACGGTTTCTATAATTCCCCCTTTGGCACGTACAATTAACAACTTGACCTTTGGAGGTCACGGAAGTTTTTTTCGGCCTAAGTCCTTCACAAACATTGTTCAGCACCTCAATATCTACCCGAGTGTGCAATTTGTTTCCGAATCGCAAGGGAGGGGGGGATTCGGCCATGCTGTCGCCGCGATGTCCTTTATTTTCTGGAATAATGAACCACTTGTTTTACAAATTGTCAATTTGACAATTCGATGCCCAACATGTGAGAGATCATAGATGTATAATTTAAAAAAGCCCAAATCAGCCAGCGCTAAACTCCGCCCCCAAACAAAGGAGAACAGCTATGTCCTCTCTAAGTGAAGGAAAATCTTTACTCTTAAGGGATATTCAGTCTGAGTATACTTGTTCCAGTCAGGTTGGAAGGGGGTAGCCCGAGTCGACTCAGGCCAATCCGAGTGGACTCGGGCTAGCCCCCTTCCAACCAGACTAACTAGCCCAGGTGAGTCCGGGCTGGCCCAAATGCACTCGGTTGCATCTAAATGGGCTGAGACACATTTAAGCTACATTTCAGAACGTACATGAGTCTACTTAGGCCATCCCCTTGTAACAACAAGACTAGCCCATGTGGACTCAAATACGATAATTGCATATCGACGGATTGATTATGGGATCTACAAATTAGTTGTAAAGTTACACCTCACAATAACTTCACTTAATAAATGATAATAATAAGAAATGTAAGTCATGTAGCAGTTACAAAGACAGTTTATTCATGTAAAGGAATAACAAAGTACAGAATTTAGTCAAATAGTCCGAAGCCCATGTCATCGTCTTCTGACTCTGATTCCTTCTTTTCCTCTTTCTTGTCCGCTGTAAGTAAATATTAAAAAATTGAATTGAACGTATTATCCAGCAAATTGAAAGAACGAATGAGCTTTGGAAAGATTATCTCAGAAATACAAAATGTGATCAGCATTATTTTGATCAGCCGAAAGATGGTGATAAGTTTAACATCATTAATGAGGTATATCATGGGCATAAAATATTATTTGCTTTGAAAATACCTTTCGCTGCGGCTGGGACACCAGCGGCTGGGGCTTCACTCACGGCAGCGGCTCCACCGCCACCAGAAGGCATTGATGCCAACTTGGTGGTCCCTGGGAATAAAAAGAGCGACTTAAGAACATTGTAAATGTTTATACTATGACACCCAAGGAACCTTGCCTACGCCTTCTGTGGAGGTTAGCCAGTACTGGTACTGGTCCCAACGAGTTGTTATTTATCCGTCGATGGCACCGACGAGATCTATTTCCCATTTTATGACAATGGGTAATAGATCTCCCCAATGTAATGTGCACCTCATTGTTTACAAAATGACGTCATAGGTCAAAAATTTCCCATTCAATCCATGCACGTCATATTTGGTTGCCACGGGGTTGCCCGTCGAAATTTTATTATTTGCAAAGGAAGAGTTTGAAAATTATTTTCAGTACTGGCTAACCTAAAAAGGGAGATGTTTTATTGACCTTGATGACACCATTAGATCTTTATAAGTGAAATGACATTCATTAAAGAATCAAATTGAAATTATTTATTATAGTTTCTCACCCTGTGCGATGACCTCTTCTATGCTCTTTCCAGCGAGGTCCGCAATAACTTTTTTTACTTTTTCTGGGTCAGACTCAATTCCAACCGAGCTCAAGATTTTATCGATGTCTTTTGCGGTGGGTGCTTCCTTCGCTCCTCCGAGCACCGCCAACAAATATGCAGCGACGTACCTCATCTGAAATAATTCAATAAAACTTGATTTTAAATTATATATTCGCTCCTCTGAGCACCGCCAACCAATATGCAGCGACGTACCTCATCTAAAAAGATGAGGTAGATTTGACAACCGTTTGACAACCGTTATGAGGAAATGGTTGTCAAATCTGCCTTGGAAATTACTATATTTCAACAAATCCCTCAAGGACAACATTAATCAATACGAGGAATACGAAGGGAGCGAATTTGTTCATTTCATTAGAATAGACCCCTCGCAAGAATTAATTTGTTATTTTTAGAGACAGCTTAGGTCAACAAATTGGCAGGGTTTAGTCAGAATGGTTGGACTAAGGCTGACGGTGCGCACAAAATTTTTCTAAGTCCCACAACATTGGTGAAATGGAAACATACCTAACCTAAACCTACCTAACTTAACGTTGTGGGGCTTAGAAAATTTTTCAAAATCGCAGGGTTTAATCAGAAAATCGCAGGTGGCAGGGTTTAATCAAAATCGCAGTGTTTAGCGCTCTTTTCCAAAACCTGATTTTGGAATCTAATGCTTTTTCGGAACATTCATGAATTCATTCGTCAAAAAATCCCATAGCAACCTTAGGCTATCCGCAGACCTGAATCTGTGTTGTGAGGGGTATATTCTAATGAAATGAACAGTAAAATAATTCAATAAAACTTGAATTCAAATTATAAATTAATTCAACTGACTGACCACGACCAGCTAAAAAAAAATATGAAGAGGCGTAGATATAGTGAGGGTTTTTAAAAAAAAGATGACAAGTTTCCACAGACACTGTCGATTTCCTCTTGGTCTCAATTTCACTGTTCACTTCGTACAAAGTACATAGAAGACGGTGTGTGAGCCTATACATGATCAGTGCTTAGTTAATTAATGAGTTTTACCTTAAAACGTTGATTATTTCTTGTCTTGTCACTGTTGTCCACGCAGATCCCGGGTTGATTGACAATATGGAGGTTGAGAAGAGAATGAATGAGAATGAAGAGCACGCCGCACACAATTCACCGGTTTTCATCATAAGCAGCCATGGGGCCATGCAGATTCCCAACACCCTACGTCTGCGCTCAATCCTTCACACCCGCCAATTCAATTTCAAAATCAAATTCAAAATATCCAAAATATTAAAAACTAATGACAGGAAATCCTCCTTAATCTTGACAGTGAAAGTGACAGATTTTACTCTTATTTAATCTGCATGGAGTAGAATTTTGAGTAAGATATGGCAGATAGATTGACACAATTACAGGATGCCGTGAATCATGTAAGAATTCAACGAATAAAAGTAATCTCGTTCCGAATCAGTTGATAGAGAACAAGTTCATCTTTTGAACTATATAACTTAGATTTAATAAATCAATCCATTCGTTATGAAATACTGACTGACGCTCATATATTCCCCCAATTTTAAAGGATTGTGATCCCTACATTCTTACCGTCAATCTTTATGACAGTGTCGACAGATCTCATTCATAGGTGTAGTAGGACAGAATCCTAAATTGAATATTGAATTAAAGAGGTCAGAACATAATATATTTTTTGAATTCACTGCCTCAAATGATGACTGTACTACTCAGTTTAGTTAGCAGTTAGTCAATTTTTATATTGACTTGTTGATGCCCTACCTACTCAGTTAACACTATGTGAAATGTATTTCCTTCTCAGCAAGCTGACAATTTCTGTAACAGTATTGGTATTCTACAACAAGGGACAGGAGCCGCTGCTACTGCTGGAAAGCCTACTGATCGAAATTCGAGCCAAGGAGACACGCCAGGTATAAATAAATGACGAAGTCTGTTGAATGAATATCCTAAAGGCAAAGATTACAGAATATATTGCGCGCTGTTGGCAGATCAAAGTATCGTGGAACAAATAAAAAAAATATATTTACAGCTCTTACTAAATCATAATTTTTCCATCTATATTATTATTATCGACAATATAATCATGATAATATTTATACGATTTGTACAATAATTTTACGACTTGAAGCCAAAATCTTTCTGAGAAGGGTTCTGTATGATTGTTGTGTGTAGAACTGTGTCTTAATTTTAAAATCCTTGTCGCAGATTACACATTGGTATTTGCATCACTGATTGCCCGTACTGCTAAAGACATAGATCACCTGATCGAGTCATTACCAAGCGAAGAATCTTCAACAGAGCTTCAAGTAAGTCCCCTTGACTGGTATTCACAACTTGTTTGTCTTCTAGGATTAAACAATTTTGCCTGAAATATTCCCAGCTTGCCAGTCTCCGCCGTCTCGAACAAGAAAACCATGAAACAGCATTAAAACTGAAGGATGTAATCGAGCGAGGGGAAAAACTACTCGACAGAGTTCAATCTGCAATGACGGATATTTCACAGGCACAAATTGAGATGCAGAAATTGGACCAAGGACTCGGACTAGTAATAGATATAATGAAGGCAAGTTAGTTTACCAACCAGCCAGACTTACTGATTCAAAATAAACAAAATATTTATTATTACTGAACCCGAAGTGAATAAAATAATTGTTTTCCACGTATTGTGTGAGACTGAATACTTTTTAACATATAAACTTTTACGATTAGCGGGCTCAATGATTAGTTCAGGGTTCCACGACACTGCGGTGAACCACATAGGCATGGAATCTTTTCGTCTTCAATAGGAAATTTGTAGTCATATGTAATTTCCTCATCTAGGCCAATTTGTTGTTTCGAATATATCACAATTTTTTTCTTTCCCTCGATCGTTATTATTTTGGCGTAGCAGTTAGGCTGTTGAAACAATATAATTAATATTAATTTGACAAGCCAATTAAAATATAACCAGTATCGAATTTTTATATTGACTTACATTACAGCTGTGATTGATAAAACGAGACAGGTTTCCACACTTCGTGGCATCTATTATATGTTCATGGTCTATCCGGAAAAGATAAGAACTTCCAATCCCAACTTTTTCATACTGACGTTCTCGATGATCTGCAACTGACGGCCTAATCATTTGACCAACATATTCAATGACCATTTCATCCGCTGCTATGGTTTCAGCGGCAAATAGACCCCAATCGTGGATTCTACTTCTTCCGAATCGAAGACTTTTCTTTCGGAATTTGAGCTGATTAAACTTGAGTAAATCTGAGTCAAGGTCAGTTCCTAAGGCTGTCAAGAGACGCCGCTGATTAGAACGAGCTTCCCTAGTAAAAGTCAAATACTTTCCAGCTTGTTTTTCTGGATTCACCGTGACTCCAAACCCAAACGACCCAGTTGAACAAATGGTGGAATTTCCCTCGAAGGCCCGACCTCCCCACTGTTTCTTTTGTTTCATCTTTTCCTTTGCATTGAGCCTATAAAACCCTTCTGTCCTACTAGAACCAGTTGAATTAACACGCCTTGTGTTCTTTTTATTTTTGACAGGAACGTTCGTGGGTTCATGGTCCATCCAGTGTGAAGCAGCTAACCAATATTTCTGTAAATGAGTGATTGAATGGTTATATTGCCTTCATTTAATGTTACGAGCGATGGTAGAATTTTTACTTACCTGTGATTCATCCGATGCCATCATGTTAAAAGTAGATTTCATGTAAATAAGATCCTCCGTATCTATGCCGTATTTCAAGAATTCAGTCATCAAATGTATTTGTTCTGGATCAAGGCGGGTGACAAACGTATCCCAATTTTTCCCATCGGGTGACTTGAGAGCTTTGGATTTCCTTCCACGCCAGTTTTTAGCAACTGTTGCTGGTGAAGCCAGAGGAGGAGTTAACGGTAAAGTATCATCTGCATATATTCTGTCTTCAGTCGTTTCCTCTTGGGACTTGGAATAGTTATGGTCGAGAAGGATTTCCGATATTGCATTGGATTTACTTGGTGATTCATTCTCTTTGTCTGCTTTGGCATTTATTTCTTCTGCCGTAGTGGTCCAAGTGGAGGGACTAGGAGCTTCATTTTCAGTTGAAAATATTTCATTTGCGTCACTTTTAGCTTCATCGGGAGAAAATTGAAAGTTGGAGTCATCGGAAATACTAAATAAAATGTAGCAATATGAAACAACTGCTGAATAATATTAAAGATGTATTATTACAGCTTGCCCCCTCAAAAATAGAGGAAAAAAACAATACCTTTCCGCATCCAACAACGTGTCAGCTTTGATAGAACCCTTAGGCTGTCCTCTGACTCTACTGCTAAATGATTCCAAAGAGCTAGATACTGTTGAGGTGTCCGACTCCTCAGACGTTGTGACGTCCGTATCGCCTGGAAATGAAATTATTCGAACTCAAATTAATCGTCCATACAGATGACACAGTCACGAAAAAATTGACTCACTGTTTTTAGACCCAGATGATAATCTTAGCCGCCGCAAAGGAGCTCTTCTACGTTTCCGAATCTATCAGAAACAAAGAGATTCAGGTCAAGAGTTCTTATAACTGTAATATCCACATTGTAACGAGAACAAATAGGATATTAGTTACGTATATGTAATGAGTAAACTCAACGTACATCAGAATCTGAGTCCCCGTATTTACTCCGACTTCGATCTTCATCACTGGTATTAGAATCCAGCGATTTTCTGGAATCCTCATCCATACGAGGCGGAGATGGTGCTTTCTTCTGTGTAAAGAAAGCAAGACGTGTTGAATTATCGAATCTATTTGTAACATTTCTTGTTAATTCTATGACATTTCGTCCATTTCGAAACCGGTTTATTGAATTAGTGAAACCCTAACCAAATAAACGATGTTCTAAATTGTCGTTACTAACCCGAAATGATGGCAACTTGGGAATTGTGGCTCGAAAACCTAGAGTAAAAGAATCATTTGATGCAACTGCAGGTCTATAATCCGTTAACCTTATTTTCTGCTCATGTGGAATCACAGTCACACCAAGGAATTTCCCAACGGATTCTAAATGCTGTTCGCACAAAATAAATCAAAACTGTGAGTATGTACAAGAATAAAATTTAAAATACAATAAGTCGCTTACCTTAAGTTTGTATTGTTTCTCCTTCTCCGCGAACCATGCTTCGACTCTTCTATACCCCATATTCTCTATCAGTCTTCTCTGAAAATCTCGACGTAATGTATGCTTCATTTCTGATATCACCCGTGCCCTGACAGTACTTCAAAAACAAAATTAGGTTATTATAATGTCTAAAATAAAGTCTGAGTATCTGAGTGTGTTACTGCTCAAGAAAGTCGTCAATTTTCAAATGTTACACACGAAATTGTCTCTAGAACTTCGACTAGCCATCACCTATATTGTCAATGGATGGATGGTAAAATAGAAGATCACAAAAGATTCGAACCTTCGACAGAGCAGTAACATTCAGACTTTAAAAAGGTTTTACATACTTCATTAGTCTAGCATTTATTTTCTCCTGTTCCTCTTCCTGGTCTCTCTCTAGAGGTATTTCTACAGGAGGAGGTGGTATATTATCGTGATAGACATTGAGGGGTCTATCGTAATAAGGAACCTGGGGGAAGTTAATCCCAACCGAACGAAGATCAGTGTTCCAATTTGGATAAACAAAGTTGGACTGGTACGGCAGTTGTTGGTTAAGGTAGGGAGGTGGGGCAACTGCAAAAAAGTGGTTAGTCATATGATAAGACTGTGGAGGTATAGATGGAGGTGGCTGGACTCTGGGTTCAGAATGTGAAATAGGTGGAATCGGAATTGACTCAGTGAGGTGTGGTGGTGGAACGCTTAATAATTGATGAGGAGTAGGAATAGGTACAGATGGCATTGGATTTTGGTCACGTAGAATTATATTAACTGGCGCAGGAGGTAATCGGATACTTTGTGGATCACCATCTTCCGCAGACAGACTTGACAAGCTCATGTCGTCACCCACGCCTTTTTTATCACACGGTTCGGATCCTAAATCATCTGAGTCATCTGAGATCAGATCAAGATCTTTGTCAAAGTCACATATCTGAAATGTTAAGAGAATTTATAAATATTAACAGGACGTGGACTAGTTATCACTTCTATGTACATCTATGTACTTCTATGTGAGTCAATCTAATCATGTGAAATGTAAGTGATGATGACGTAAAAAGTAAAAATACAACAAAGAAACACTTGACTTACTCTAATATTCGGGCGTGCGGGGGGGCACTTTGTTTCCGATGCTAGGAATGGCGACGGTGGTGGGCTAAAATGCTTGAAATTGTCACTACCTTCTTCGTCATTGCTGTCCCATACCTGGGCATGGCTATTATCTAATTCTTTCTGTTTGTCACTTTTCGAATAGCGAATATTTGAGATAGGGTTTCCATACTCTTCATCACTGTTGCTAGTAAAGCCTAATAACTTCCCAAAATCATCCGCAGTCCTTCCTGTGAACATCAGTTTGAGTCTTGTGTCCAAATCCATTTTAGGTGACACACATGGGTCTTTGTACACGGGGAGAGACTCTGCAAAGTGATTAATATTCTTAATGTGTTTTTTCTTTCGCATAAATTCTAACTAAATTTATAACAATTAAATTCATTTCTTGCCGTTTGGAGGGGATGATTTTGCGGAAGCGACTTGACTAGAGATTGGAGATGTCGTTTCAACTGGTGGCACTGATGAACAATACCAGGGAGGATTATTAGGCATGACTGTAGGTTTAGAGTACCCAGAATTTGCAGGGAGTAAGACTGGAGGAAGACTACTCCTATACGATTCCAAAGGCAGATCGAATGAGGGCGTCAAAGTCGGTTGAACTAAACCAGTTCGTGGTTGTTCAATGGAAGTTACACCTGAGTCTCTATGAGAAGACTCATACGATGTATCGGTGTGTGACATAGCTCTGCAAATAGCATAACAAAATGAATGTGCTTAAATGGAAGAAAGTATTCCAATTACGGGCCCATTAGATCTGCACGTGAATTCGAGCTACATATAAAAATCTCTCCACTACAAGCAACAACTAGTTTCAATTCTGTTCACATTATGATTAAGATCTTCAAGTCCTTCTTACCGACGAAGTCGAGGTATACACCAAGGAGAAAATTCTGTTTTCCGCGGTATGGAAATGGACAGACATGCTCAAGGTCTAGGTTTTTAGAGGGGGGCAGTTGGATAAAATTTGTAGGGGGCCACAAAATATTGCCTG